>PVKU01007858.1:0-81366 GCA_004027475.1 Anoura caudifer
TCCCCACCCGCCCCCGCTGTCTCGGAGAGTCTCTCAGACCTTGTGCCTGCCCGGGGCTGCGCAGAGCGTGAAGGGGCCTGTGGTCCCTCCGTTACACTCAGCGGAGCGTCTTAATCTGGGGACTAGGATTAAGTCACGTGACCGGTGGACGAGGACAAGCTCTGTGTTCCTTGAAGTGGGACTTTTTGTTCCATGTCCTTTGGGGAAGCTGATAGTTTCAAACACCCTGGCCAGTGAGCCCCAGTTACGCTCCTGGCTTTGGCCTCGAGGTGGGTCTTCCCTCTGGGTCCTCGCACGTGCCTAGGTGTCGAGTCCCCCCGATCGCCCCTCCAACTCGACCGCAGCGCCTTCTTCGGGGAAGCCTTCCGGCATAACCTAACCCCTGCTCTTAAAGCCCGCTGCCCTAATCCCAACTTTAATAAAGTCCACCCTTAATTAACCCGAGGCTTGCACACTCAGGCAGAGTTGGTGAGTGGGAGGCGATAGGGAATGGTGGGGACTGTGGAGAGCACGTGGCCACCTAGATGGGCAGTTCCTATTGGGACCAGGGTTTTCAGATATTCCATATTTTCAAAAGGAGCCAGAAATCTAGGTTTTTCAATTAAAATACCCCAACGTTTAAATATAAGTAAGTAATTTTAGAAACAATGTAGGCCAAACAATACACACCCGTAGCTCCCAATGTGTGTAGCCTCGCGTTTAATATCTTTCTCACTGGGCTCTCGGCTCCACAGCGGGGCACGGGCCACGTGTTCACCACCACATCTGGATTCGGCAAGCTCGAGACCGGCGCAGGCCTCGGCCCGCGGCCCTGGGGTCTGACCCTGGGGTCAGAAAGCCCTGCGAGGAGAGGAGACAGGCCCAGTCCCAGCCTCCCCTTCTGTATTGCCTGCTGCAAATGTCCCCTCCTCCCTCTAAGTCCCCCTCCCAGGCCCCTGAGGGCCTGGCACCCTCTGCCCTGCCACCATCACAATGGCCAGAGCGGCCGCCGCCTGGGGCCTCTGTGACATCACGCAGGGCCCAGCCCTAGGCACCCGGTCTCCTGGTGCGAGGGCAAACAGACTCACCATGAGCAGCTTCCTCCCCCATCTCTGCTCGCCATGCGGACGCTGACATGGTTCTTGTTCTTGCCTCTGTGCCTGTCCTGCGGCCTCGCCTTCATGTTTTCTTCCGTGAGGGGGAACGTCAAAGAACCCCAGGGCCAGGCGCCCTGCGGGGGGCACTTCCGGATCAGGCAGACTCTCCCAGAGCACGCCCAAGGCTGGCTCGCCAGCAAGTGGCTCTGGCTCCTGTTTGTGGCTGTACTGTACGCCATTCTAAAGTTTCGAGGAGGATACGGTGAGAAGAGTAAGGTGAGTGTGGCTTCATTTTTTTTTTTTTTTTTTTAAGAGAGAGGGAACAGGAGGGAGGAAGAAGAGGGAGAAACAAACATCAATCGGTTGCCTCTCCAGCGCCCCCAGGCGATGGAGCCTGCAACCCAGGCATGTGCCCTGACCAACCGGGAATCGAACCGGCAACTTTCCGGGTTGCGGAACAACGCCCAACCCACTGAGCCACACCCCACACCAGCCAGGGCAGGAGGTTTCATTCTTTATACCACACGGATTCCACCTCAGAAATCTCAGACTCAGAGAAACAGACACGCTCCTTGTTATGGGCAGCACCGTTAAACAGGACGAACTGGGACGCGAGGTCCCTGCCCGGTGGCCCTGGCAGACTCCTCTCCTGACGTAGCCCTTTGGGAACACAGCAGTGCCCAGGCCCACCGGGGCTGAGACTGACAGCGGAAGGCCACCTTCCGTGGTTTGGGTGCAGGGAACCTTGGCTTGTCCTTTTAGCCTGGTAGGTGAGTTTTTGCAAACAGAGGCTAGATTGAAGAACTTGGCATGTTTCAGGTCAAAAGTATTCTCAGAGCCAGATTCGCGGCCCGATTTTTAACTTTCCTTGCATCTGACTTATTCCTGGACGTTGAACTGAGTGGAGATGGTATCACTATCCCCAAGTGAAGGTACAGACCTGTCGGGAGGGGACGGGCGGTGAAAAGGTAACCGCTGCTCCTGCAGAGCTACCTCTAGAAGGGGAGAGACAGGAACCCGGCAGCTTACTCACTGCTGCGGAGTCCCAGAGCCTGTCCGGACGGGCTGGGGCAGGGTTGGCCCAGGTAGAAGATATTTTCAGCTTTGCAATGACTCACCTCCGCCATTTCAGTCTGAAAGCAGCCCTAGACAGTATGCCAAGTGAATGAGCATGGCTGTGGGCTGGGGTCCAATAAAACTTTATTGACAAAAGCAGACCGTGGGCCGGATTTGGCCACAGCTGGCCAATCCCTGGACGAGAGCCACGCTAGACCCGCCTTCTCTCAGGTGAGCCCCCCTGTGTCGGAACCGGGTCAAAACCCACAAAGCCAACAGCATCCTTCACCCTGCATGTCTTTCTTGACAGGAAAAGAATCCTCCTGGCCTTCGAGGCTGTTCGCCGCGCGCCCCACCAAGGAAACACCAGGGCGCTTCCCCCAGCAAAGACTTCGCGTTCACCACCTTACACCAGCTGGAGATGGAGCTGGTGAAATTCCTCTCCAGGGTGCGGCATCTGAAGGACGCCGCGGCCAAGGGCAACAACGTAAAGCTCCCGATCTTCGAGGTGCCTTCAGACCCGCAAAATAACGTCACAATATATGAAATATGGGGCGAAGAGGAATGCAAATGAGTGGATTTGTGTATCGGAGTAGGGCAGGAAAAGTTGAGTGTGGACAAAGGATATGCAAGCCAATAAAACTATTCTGAAGAAAAATCTCAAATTGGAGATTTTTTTTCTCTCCGTTGTTAAACTTGAAAAAAATAAATGTGAAACCGGTCGCCGTAGCCATTACTGAGCTGTTTGTGGCCTTTCTCCCTTCCTCGAGGGGTGTGGGTGACAGGAAGTGTATCTCGGAGACACAGCTCGACCTTCTCAGTCGGGCAAGAGGCCAGGGCCCCTGTGGGACCGGGTGCAGGAAATCTGGAATCAGATATTAACATCATTTGCATACTTGCTATCTTTATATTAGCTTTTTGTGCAAAAGATGGCGCTGATTACCTTTATTATCTTATAAAGGACAACTTTAATTACAGGTTTAACAATGATAAGATGATTACATTAGGAGAGCTGTGTGTGTGTGTGTATATATATACAGGGGGTTGGGAGAAGAAGATTCTAGAATCACTTGATTTTCTCACCAGCAGAAAAGTCTCACTCATTTCACCGCTTTACATATGGACTTTCTCCTACCACCCAGCAGTTATGTCCGTCCAATGGGATTAAGGAAAATGGAGAATCAATTCCTACTTTCAGTGGAATTGGGAGGCAGGTGAGCTACCCAGGGCTTCCTCCATCAGCTGATATGAGTGTTCCGTATAATGCTGATTAAAAATATGGAAGTTTGGGCATGTCAGAATGGCCAAGGGAAACTACGTCTGCTTAAGGCCATTCGGCTAGCTTCCTGACCCCGCACGGAGGCCACCCCGAGAGTTTCGCAGCCGAGCTGGGTGGGCATGGAGAAAGAAGTCAGCTGTGGGAGGGAGCCCGTGGACGTTCGCTTCTCTCCACTTCAGTCCACATTAACCTGAGCGCGTCTGGACTCTCCGCCACCTTCCTTCCCAACTACGAAATTTAATTCCCCTTGGCCGAGCGGGCATTAGGTGACAGCTGCCCACCTCTTCCCCTCTGGTCAACATGATTCTCATCTTGGGTCACACCTTTGTGTCTTAATGTCAACTTGCAGGACGGAAGGGGCTGGGATTACTTCTGGGCTGTTTTTGAGCAAACAGGACTCTCTGTGAGGTATGTTCACCGAACACTCTGAAGAAACTCAGAGGAGCGAGAAATACTTGGAGTTGAACCTGTGAGATCAACTTGGGGCAGATTCCCGACGAGAATGGAGGCAACCATCCACAAAGCCAGTGGTCACCACACTGTGGGCCCCAGGCACAATCCAGCCCACTGGCTGCTTCCGTGGGGCCCAGGGGCCAACGATGGTTTTGTTATTGTTAAATGGTTGGGAAAAAATCGATCATCATTCATGGCATGACTTTCAAACTGGAGTGTTCATAAACATCGGCTGGCACTCGGCCACCCGTCACTCACATCTGTCTGTGGCTGCTTTTGTGCTCAGTGACAGAGCTGGATGATGGCACAGAAATCGTATGACCTGGAAGGGAAACTCTTTTCTAACCCCCTGTACAGGAAACGCTTCGGGACCCCTCGCTTATGCTAAACTCACGTACTATGTGTGCAACCAGGGGAGGCGTTCAGCTGGAATCTTCACAAACACCCCCTATTTGCCAAAGAGGAAAAAAGAAATGTAACCTCATAAATCCTAATTTTTGTGGTTCTGGGCAGGCCACTAACACTCAAAGATGGGGGGATCCTCAGAAAGAACATCACAGTTCCGCAGAGCAAAGCGGACCAGGGAGGTAAATTAGAATGAAACCTGCCATGTATTTTGGTTTAGCGTCTCCCACCAAAGAGTGTCCCCAGGACTTTGCCCAGCAAAGGTTTGCAGGAACAGAGTTCTGCCTAGAAAACCATGCTTCCTCAACCCAGTCGATTTCATGCAAAGCTTTCCGCAAAAATGCAGGAGAGGTCGATTTCAGCGCTGGAGCTCAACACAGCGCCTCCCTCCCGGTGCCAGCTCCAATTCTCCCGCCTCCACACTGGGTGGTTCCACCTGGGTCCCCGCAGCTGCCTGCCCCGCCGCGTTCACCCAGGAAGTCCCGCCCCAGCGGTGGGCGGAACCCTTTCCCTCGCGGCTGTGGGAGTCCCGGAGGTTCTGCGCCTCCAAAGCCAGCAAGGAGGTGAAGACTCTAGAGCTAGTCTGTTCGCGGAGCCAAGCCTTGCATAGTGTGAGCAAAACGCAGGAGTGACAGCCGTCACCTGCGCCAAGGTCTACGGCTTAGAAACAAGTCACTCCAGGAGAGGGGGTCACAGCACGGCGTGCATGTGGGGTGGAGACTCAAGGCAAAGACGGAGGGGATGGGGGACATTCCCGAAGACCGTGGAGGGCAGGTGACACATGCCTGGCTGAGGGTGGTAGGCAAAGTTCCGAGATGACCCGCAGGGACACATCTAATCCCTCCCGTGAGTGGGGCAGCGGCTGTGACCGGGATGGAATTGTCTCAGGGGTGATTGCATCGTGTCATACGAGGCCCTGTTAGCGCCAAGACCACCCTTTGGTGGCCTGGAAGAAGCCAGACGCCATCCTGTGAGACAGTGGGTCCCCTGGGAAGGGTCCCTAGTTAACAGCTGGGGAAACAGGCACCCAGCCACACCTGGGGCGCAGAAGCAGCTGCCGTGGGAGAGGACCCCAGCCCCCGCCGACACACGGATTTCAGCCTGGGGAGACCCTGAGTCGAGTCGCCCCACCCAGACGTGTGCCCCTGACCCACGTGAGATAATAAATGGGTGTTGTTTTAAGCCACTGAGTTGGTGGTACTTTGTTACCCAGCATTAGAGAGTTGTCAGAGCACGCAGACACCCAAGCACAAACTTCGCACCTGCTGGCTCGATGCCTCGGATGCCGCGGTCACCTTCCCTCTGACCTTGGCCCTGGCGGCTGGACCAGGGAAATGGGACCAAAGGAATTCGGAACGTCCGGGTCCCCGCAACCAGAGGTCGCAAACCGTTGGCTCAGCGCCCAGGCCTCCCTCCCATCCCGTTTGTTTGGCCCACGGTCATTTTTTTCCAACTTATTATTTTGAAATAATTACAGTCACGCAAAGTTGCAAATGCAGTACATGTTTCACTTCCCACGGCTTCCCACGGTGAACAACCACCTAAAAATGGTACATAGAAAATTCCAGAAACAAACAATTCGTAAGGTTTAGGCCGCGGGCTGTTCCCATCGGCTGGGATGAAATCTCGCGATGTTTGTCCGGACGGGACTCGCCCCTTTGTCCAGCGTCCCCCGCGCTGCAGATGCGCCTGCGCGTTAGACACGTGGCAAGCGCTTAGGTGTCAGCTCCCCTGTCGGGGACCGAGGTGCCCGAATGCAAGTCGCCTTCGCTGCACCTACTCGTGGCCCCGGGGCACGGGAGAGGCGATGCCAGCGGTGCGAACGCGCCACGGAGCGGCCGGAAAGAGGTGCTGTAAGTGAAAGGGTGGAGCTTCTGGACTCTGGAAGGAAAAAAGCGTCGTAGGAGGAGGTTGCTAGGACCAGGGGTCAGGACGGACCCCTCCTATCTGTGGAATCGCGGCGAAGGAGAAAGACTTCTGTCTTTCTGGTTTTGCTGCCGCATCTCAACCCACAGACACCTCTGGTCACGTGGGCATTGTATCATCTCGGGGAGAAAAAGGGAGTGTACAGGACACTAAGATAGAACATTCAGATAACTTTTGTTACAGTGTGTTGTAATTGTTCTATTACTTACCGTTAGTGTCTGGCTGTGCCTACTTCATAAATTAAACTTTATCATAGGTATGCACATATAGAAAAAAGAACAGTATATACAGAGTTCGGTGCTATCCACGGTTTTCAGCATCCACTGGGGTCTTGGGTCGGATTGCCCACGGATAAGAGGGGCTGCTACACAGAGAACCTCCTTGTACCCTTCACCTCGTTTCCCCCCGGGGCCGCGTCTTAACTACAGCACAGTCCCCAGGCCGCTGGAACAGCGTGTGGGAAGGGCTCTGCCCCTTCATCCCAGTGTGAATTCCTTAACGACACCACAGCCAAGACGCAGGACTGTTAGTCCAATGCCCCAGAGACCTCCACCCTGCTGCCCCCCTTACAATAACCCCAACCCCTCCCCACCACCCCCAACCCCCAGCTGCCACTCATCTGCTCCCCATCGCTGTGGTTTTGTTGTTTTGAGGATGTCATGTGGATGGAATTTTGCAGCATGTGACCTCTGAGATTGCCTTGTTTCACTCGGCATGACAAACACCTGAGACCCACCCGCCCAACCCAGCACACTTGTCTTTTGTGGAGTGCGTTTAATCAGCCACCTACCGAGTGGTGTTCTGCTCGTTGTCAGGTTTCAGCTGTTACCGAGAGAAGTAGCAGAGTACCCGCACTCGGTTCCATGTGGTCATCCGTGTTCGCTTCTCTTGGGTGGGTGCCCTGGGAGGGGCATGGTTGCTGGGTTGTGTGGGAAGACTATGATTTGGCCACCGGTAACTTTTTTCAAATTTTGGATTAGTGGTCGACATTTCCCGATGAGATTTCATATTCTATTCCAGTGAGGGAGGCGGTAAACCAACAAGCATTCTATCCCATGTGAACAAGACGTGAGACACAGTGGTCCCAGGCTTCAGCCCCTGAGAACCCAGCCCTTGGGGAGGCACCCAGCCTCTCCCTGGCCCAGCAGCCCTGGGGGTTCCCACCCGTCCTGGCTCTCTGCCCTGCCTCCTCCCAGCTACCCAGGCCAAGCCCGTGTCTGCCTCCGGGCCTTTGCCTTCCATCCCTGGCCAAGTTTTCCCTCCAGATGCCACCCTGTTGGGTGCCTTGCTGTCCCTTCTGGTCTTTGCTCAGAGGTCACCTCCTCACAGAAGCCTTCCCTGACCACCCTCCCCAGCCACTGTCACCACGTCACCCGCGTTGTTGTTTGTTGTTGTTGTTGTTTGATTTGAGAGAGACATCGATTTGTCGTTCCACTTAATGGTGCATTCACTGGTTGATCATATGTGCTCTGACCGGAGATCCAGCCCACAACCTTGGCATATCGTGAGGACACTGTAGCCAACTTAGTTAGCTACCTGACCCGATGTCTACCTGGCCCGATGTAGGGCAGGATGTCAAAAGCGACGTTTAAAGTGTTCAGAGATGGCTGGACTCTGCCTGGGACGTCCCAAAGTGTGCGGTGTGCCTTGCAGTTACCAAGAATTGCCACTAGGTGGCAGGCATAGCCCATCACAAAGAACAGCGCGTTTTCCAACGGTGTTGCTTCAGGGGCCCTTGAGAACAGGGTGTAAGTTGAAGTAATAGAATCCTGGACGCAAAATCGTTACATGTTGTATGACAGTCGTGATTCTGCCCTCCTAAAAGCTTCTCTGTCACGGTGCTACGAGCCTTCCTTGGAGTGAGTAACAGTATCGAAGCAAAGACATTACTGCCACACATAAAGAAGTAGGATGCCGCTCCATCCAGAAAATGTACGAGAAGGAACTCTGGTGAAAAGAAGGGGCAGGGGGTTTGCGGGGGCTGGGACTGAGGCCAGGCTCCTCTGTCTGGCATTCCCCCGGCTGTCACAGACACCAAGGCGAGGCCCCGGGGTGGCTGTCCAAGGGGGGTGATGTGGGTGATGGGGAGAGGTGGGTGAACTGCAGTGAGGTTCAGGGAGGCAACCAATGAAAGACTGGGCTCCTGGTGGGCAGGGCCGTGGCCCCCACCATTGCTGACCCCATTACTGCGTGAGCCCTCTCCTCGTTTCCTCCACCCCCTCCTCAAGGGCTGTTCACACACCAACTCCTTCCTTGCCCACCCTCCAGGGGTGAGGGCAGTGCTGACAGGGAGGCCCCCACATCCCGCATTCACTCCTGATGCTCTTAGGAAACCACCCTACCTTTGTGGGCAAACTTCTGGATTCATTGAACTGAGGGACCCAGGAGGCTGCTCAACGCCGTCCCCAGCATGTGTGTGTGAATTCAGACATCAGGCCCACAGTTCTGGACACAGACCCAGGTTGTGAGTTCAATCCCTGGTCGGGGCACTTACAGGAGGCAACCAATCAATGTTTCTCTCCCACATCGAGGTTTCTGTCTCTCCCCCTCCATGTCTCTCTCTCCCCCTCCATGTCTCTCTCTCCCCCTCCATGTCTCTCTCTCTGAAAATCAATACAACATGTCCTCCAGTGAGTACTGAAAACAGAAAACTTAAAAACAGAATGGCCGTATGATCCAGTAACTCCACCTTTCGGTAGAGAAAAGCAGGGTGTCAAAGACGAGATGTTTGCACACCCAGCAGGATTCCCAGGCTTCTGCCAAGAAGCAGAAGCAACTGATGTCCGCAGATGGACGACCAGAGACACAAAATGCAGGCTACATGTGTGGCGGAGTCTTCCTCAGTGTTCCTGCTTAAAATATCCAAGTCCCCTCTGGGCACCCAGAGTGGGGGGAATCAATCCCACACTGTGAGGGGGGGGGCTGTCAGATGACTGAGGGGCCAGGTGATGGCAAACGCGGACAACAGCATGCCAAAAGGAGGTTAAGTGCTGTGAATGAAGCACCCAAAGGGGCCCTGGCCAGCGTGGCTCAGTGAGTTGGAGCATCGTCTCCTAACCAAGGGGCTGTGGGTTCGATCCCTAGCCCGCAGGTGTGTAGGGTAGGCAACTCATTGGTTCTCCTCGTTTGCACTGATGTTCTCTCTCCTCCTTCCCTTCTCTCTAACAGCAATGAAACAAGAGTACTTGTGGGGGATATGTACTCACTTATTTATTTATTAAAACACACACATACGCTAAAGGAGGACCCTCCTGAGCCAGCCAGTCCAGGTGGGCCTTTTGGAGGCCACACCTGCAGAACCCTTGGGAGGCGAGGGAACAGCTAAGGAAAAGCCCTCCGGGCAGCCGGGGGAGGTGCATGCAGAGGCACGAAGCTCTCCCACAAACGGGGACTTCCTCCGAGGGCTGACCTCCGCCCTCAGTGGTGCCTTCGTTTGTGTGGTGATGGAACCCAGTCGAGGGGGGGCAGGGAGGATAGGCCGCCCCAAACGGCACCGTTCTGGCACAAGGAGCATCTGCAGCTGGAGGCACTGAAGCAGGAAGAGGCTTCTAGCTTTTCTGCGTGAAAGCAGGCCGGACATTTCCCACTGACCAAGGTGTCCCCCTCCCCCATACCAGGGAGAAGAGGGACCCTTACCTTGCACTGTTCTCCCCCATGGATTTCCTAGTCACAGCCCCACAACGGATCCCTGGGAACCCACTCTCTCTTCCCTGTTAACAGGGTGTATCAGCTCCCCCGCCCATCCAACTGCAGCTTCCAGTTTGCTGCTTCTCTGTGAACTCCCGTGTGCGGGCATGTTAATAAACGCTGTTTGCCTTTTCTCCTGTGAACCTGTCTGTGGTTTCAGTCCCAGACCCCATCCACCGAGCCTAAGGGACGGCATGAAAACTGACCCCTCAGCACATGGCCCCTGTCACTCCAGAGCCTGCTGTGCCGGCATCCAACCAGCCCCCACGTGCGGCTGTCCGTGGCCACCCCGACGTTGTGCTGTGACAGACACACGGGGTTTGTTTCCCTGGGCGGCACAGGATCCGGTGGTCACCGCAGACGGCACGACCACCGTCCACTGGGGTTGGTGTCCACCCTACAGCCAGGCCAGCACCGAAAACAGCCTGGAATGGCGGCCGCCTGACTAATTTTAGATTCCCCGAGGACAGTTCAGCGATGACTCATCCCGTTTACATCCTGAGCTGTCAAATGGGACATCTTGTTCATCGCGCCAAGGGCTTTGTCCAGAAACCCGCAAAAGCACCCGAGAGGAAGACAAAAGCATATTTAATCACTGAGGGTAAACCCCGGGGAAGACCAGCTAACTGTTAGCTCCTTGCGGACAGTCGAATAATTAAGCTGCATAGTGTCTGAGCCTCCTTTTCTGTGAACTGTTAACTTTTTTTTCTGATTACAAAAGCAGTGTGACCAAAAGCATAAGCAACCCAAGAAAAAAAGATAGATGGGACTTTTAATTAAAATTAAAAACTTTTGTGCTTCAAGGCAAACTAACAAAGTCAAAAAAAAAAAAAGACAACTCGGCCCTGACTGGTGTGGCTCAGTTGGTTGGGCTTCAAACTGAAAAAGGCCAGTTCGATTCCCGGTCAGGGCACACGCCTGGGTTGCAGGCTTGGTCCCCGGTCGGGGTGCATGTAAGAGGCAACCGATGGATGTGTCTCTCTCACATAGATGTTTCTCTCCCTCTCTCTCTCCCTCCCTTCTGCCTAAAAATAAAAATAAATAAAAGCTTTAAAAAACAAAAGAAATGTTAAAAAAAAATTTAAAATGACAACTCAGAATGGAAAAGTATTTGTAAATCATATGCAGGCAAGGGTCTAGTGTTAAGAATATATAAAACCTTAATACAAAAGAATACATAAAACCTTACAACTCAGCAATAACAAGACAAGTAACCCAATAAAAAACAGGCAAAGGACTTAAATAGATGTTTCCTCAGAGAAAATACACAGACAGCCAATGCGCATGTGAAAAGATGTTCCATGTCTTTAGCCAAGAGGGAAACGAGTCAAAACCCTGAGGCGGCCCCACGGGGCCGCCCTGGCGGGGCTGGAAGCCTAGGCACAGACCAGAGCACGCGAGGGGGGAGTAGGGGCATCGGGACCCTCCACGTCGCTGGTGGAAGTGTGGGAGTATGCAGGCACTTTTGAAAAAGGTCTGCATTTCCTCCAAATGGGAATCATACACTCACCATGTTCCCCTTGCTGGGTGTTTCCCAAGAAAAATGAAACGTGCGCACGGAACGGCTTCCCCGTGAGTGTTCTCAGCACTGGGATGCACCCACGTGGGCATCGCCGAGGAAGGCGGGGGTCGCACGCTGCGGTACCACTCCGAGATAAGAAGGGACCGAGGCTGACCCGTGCTGCAGAGTGAACGCAGCTTTGCAACACTGCTCCGCGAAAGCAGCCCGACCCCCAAGGCCGTGAACCGCACTGATTCCTGTAACAGAGAGAAACGCTTCCCTGTGCCCCACTTAGGTTCGGGGTGTGGGGCCCGTGGATTTATACTAACAGGTGTTCCTACGAGGAGCTCGGGGTTCTGCAGTCGGGCAGGGGTCCCCGGCTCTCTCACTTCCCGTCGTGGGCACTGGGGCTAGGGACCCACCCACGTTTTTGAATTTCCGTGTTGTCATCCGCGACACGGAGGGGGTGGCGGGGGACCCTCGAGAAGCTGCCCTCTGCCTCGCACCCACTCTCTGTTGCCTTCCACGCCCCAAGTCTTGGGTCGGGGGTGAGCCAGAGGCCACTGTTGCTCAACTCCCGGTCGGCAGGAAGGCCACATTCTTCCCCTGCGGCTCTTGCCTTATCTGCAGCTTCGGTGACAATTTTAAAAAAGGACCGGAGGTTCCTCATTCCTTCCGAGCAGGAGAGCCACCTAACTGGCAGAGCCTGATGCGCACTGGAGACCCGTGGCCTCTTGTTCGAGCTCCACGGATTTCACAACCACCACGGAGCAGGGCGGCGGCGGCAGCGTGGGGCCTGGGCCCGAGCAGGGTCCGGTGGGTTGCACACCCCTGCCACCGGGCCTGTTCTCAGAGTTCCGGCCTGTCTTCCAGGATACGGCACAGCCCTTGCATGCCATCCATATGTGTAATAGGCATGTTCTCAAAGCCCTCGCCCAGGCCGTGAGCAGGACATTCCCACTCAGAGGCCTGAGGGCCCTGGACACAAGGAGGGAATTCCCTTCTCCTGGCCCCCTTGTCCCCAGTCACCCTCTCAGTCCCAGGGTGGAGCGGGGAGGGTCCTCGACATATGACATATTCCCCTGCCTTTGGACAGAGGAGAGAGGCGACCTTTTAACCCCAGGCGGTCAGTTCCAGTACAAAAACGTCCTCAGAGCCCAGAGCCTGCCTGCGTTTAGGAATCAGCCACGGACCCTCCCCAGTCTCGTTCGTCCACAGTCCTGCATCTGCCCCGACACTCACAGCCCCGGGCCCCTGGGTTTCTGGAGATGGTGGGTCAGAGACGCCGGAGTCCCCATCAAAACCTCGGTCAGCGGTCACTCCTCATAGAGACGGGAAGGACACTGACGTGACTCCCACCGCAAACCGCTATTTCTGACGGGCTGTGGGGTAACAATCCAGGCACCCCGGGCAGGTAACCGGGCACGGAGCGACCAGTGATCGGGCCCCACAGAGAGGCCAGAGGGGGTTATTCGCTTGTCTAAGGCCACACAGCGGAAGCACGTTTGAACGAGGCTTTGAATCCAAGGCTGATTCTAGGTTCTACCAGCTTTCCACTTTGGGAGGAGGGCCGAATGCAGCAGCTGAAAGTACAGGATGCCGTGGATGTTTCCACTTCAGATACACAGTGAATACGTTGGGCGTGAGTACATGCTGTGCAGTGTTTGAGACGTACGTGTGTGAAAAATGTACTCCTTGTTGATCTGAAATTAAATGTATCTGGGCACCTTGTATGTTAGCTGGCAACCCACACTGCCTTTGTCCAGGGTCGGGTGGACATAGAAACGGAATCTTGGCAAAGGAGGACTGGAACGTTCCGGAAGCTGCACTTGTTTGTCCCTGTGGTTTGACTACAAGATCACTGCGCATAGGGAGCCCTTCAGTCCAGTAAAGAGACTCTCAGCTCCCAATCACCTTTTCTTGTTTGTTTGTGTTTTTGTTAGAGGGGAAGGAAGGGAGAAAGAGAAGAGAAACATCAGTGTGAGGTTGCCTGTCTCGCGCCCCCTACTGGGGGCCTGGCCCACAACCCAGTCATGTGCCCTGACTGGGAATCGAACCTGCAACCCTTTGGTTTGCAGGCCCGCACTCAATCCACTGAGCCACACCAACCAGGCCCCAGGTGCTCCTTTTAACAACTTCACTGAGAGGTAATTCCCACTCCATGAAAAGTACTCACAGTGCGCAGACCAAGGGCATGTTTTGTTTGTGCACCCACCTGTGGAACCACGGCCTGTTTTAAACGGTTTCATCCCCTAAGAACCATCCCCGTCACAGTCACTCGTGTCCCCGTGTCCAGCCCCTGGCCACTGCTAACCCACTCGACGTCTCTGGATTTGCCTCTTCCAGGCACTGTAGGTAAAGGGAACCCTGGACGGCACAGCCCTCCGCGTCTGTAGCAGGTACCAGAACTTGATTGTTTCTTACAGCTGAATGATATTCCCTCGGCTGGCTAGAGCGCGGGTTGTGGATCCAGCCGGCCATCCTCCACGCCCCCCATTCGTAACCACGGGCCCTGCTTCCTCCACACTCTCGCCGCCGGCTCTCAGCCTTCTCGTCTGCATCGCACCTGTTGGTTACTTGCCTCCTCCCTGCACCGCAAGCTCCCAGCGGGCGGAGTTCAACCTGAGTCGTGGCTGCCTGTCTGGGCCGCACCTGGGGAATGAGCGATGGGACACAGACCTGCTGCCCCCCGATCTGGGCCCCAGGAACTGAGGGTATCGCGCACGGAGGAAAGTTCTCATCGTTTCCAGGTAGGAAAAACCCTTAGGCGGGGCCCTGGCAGGCCGCACTCCTCTCGGCCCCAGCTCTCTGTGCTTTGAGAGTCTGCGCAATCAACCTTATTGTCCTCTGAATCTTTCACGGAAAAGGGAGAGGTTGGGGCAAGGGGTGGCGGGGTGTGTGGGCGGGGTGCAGTAGGAGGAGCCACCATCTTCCAGGATCTTTTTTTAAAACATTTTATTTATTTATCTTTAGAGGGGAAGGGAGAGAGGGAGAGAAATATCAATGTATGGTTGCCTCTCGTGCGTCCCTTGCTGGGAACTGGCCTGCAACCCAGGCATGTGCCCTGACTGGGAATCGAACCGTGATCTTTTGGTTCACGGGCCCACACTCAATCCACTGAGCTACGCCAACCAGGGCCAGGATCTTCTTCTTGGAACTCGCTCCTTCTGCCAGGATGCACGTCCTGCCGCAGGGGCGTTGGCAGCTGTCAGCTGCGGAGGGAGCGGTCCGTCCAGAGCGGATCCTCCTAGCCTGGCTGGATGGGCTGGGCAACCCTTCTGCTCAGCTCTTTATTTATTTAGTTTTGCAGGTTGGGATTTTCCAAGTATACCCTCTTTCCTGGTGAAGGAAATTTTTAGCTGCTCATCAGAGTTCTTTAATGCCACCTGAGTTAGATTGATCCAAAGTACTGCAAACTGGGTGGCTTCAAACAACAGACATGCGCGCCCTCTCAGTTCCCGAGGCTGGAAGTCCAAACCCCAGGCCCTCTGCAGGGCCGCGCATGCGCGCTCTGCAGGCTCCGGGGAGGGTCCGTTTGTCCTGCGTCTTTCTCCCAGCTTCTGGTGGCTGTCGGAAGTCCTTGGCGTTCCTGGGCGTGCAGACTCGTGGTTCCCATCTGTGCCTTTGTCCTCTTGTGGCCCCCTCTCCTCACGGTGTCTCTTCTCCTTTTCTCAAAAGGACACCAGTCGTACCGGAGTAAGGGTCCCCCGTTCCCAAATAAGGTCAGATTTACAAGTCCTAGGGAAAAGGATTTCAACACATCTTCCTAAAAGACATAATTCAACTCACAACATAATCCCTCCAAGAAAAAATTCTTACTGGAATTTGAGTCAGAATTGTATTCAATTTATAAAATAATTTTTTTTATCTTCTCTTACTCCAAGACATGGTTCGTCTCCTCCTTGGTTCCGATTTTGTGTAATGTGATTTGATAAGATACTGTTTTCCTCATCAAGTATACCCTGCTTTCTTCTTAAATTTATTCCTAAGTATTTTATTATTTTCAGTCTCTGTTGTAAATGAATTTTTTTCCTTACTCTTATTGCTAGGGTGTAGGGCAACTCTTGCTTTTGTGTTTATCTTAAACCCAGCCACCTTAGCCAGAATCTCTGATTTATTCTAGGGTTTTGGGCTTTTGTTTTTTTAAAATAACTAGTGTATTTTGGGTGTTCCGGGGACAGAATTCTATAAATAGGAAAAAGAGGGTTGCATTTTAGAATAGTCTGCAGCAGATAAGAAGAACAAAGGAGAATTATCAGCCCCCACGATGGTGGTTAGTGAGGAAAAAGTTGCCAGGATGCATCACGGAATCCCAGGCTAGAAAAACAGAGGGAAAGGCAGGCAATGGACAGAAGAATGTGTGTGTTCCTTGGGAAAGTCCGGAATATTAGCTTGTTCACCTGGGCGAGGTAAGGGTGGGGAGTCAATGTAAAGGGAAGAGGAGAGAAGAGATGGAGGCAGCCGAACACAAAAAAGAAAAGAAAAAGAACTCTGTCTTCCGAGATCAGACAGGATCGGGCTCGTTCAGGATGGTGAGGCCACAGGCTAGACTCTGTCAAAACATCCCCAAACCCAGAGTCATTCTGACAGTCGCGTTCAAGTGTGTATGTGAATTTGTATGTATACAATGTGCATGTTTATATGTATTCCATATGTCCGGAGGAACTTAAAGTAGTTTTTACTTTTGTCCGGTTTTATGAAGATACGATCGACATGTAGCACTGTATTCACTGAAGGTGTACATATGTATCTATTCGCAGAATGATGACCACAGTAAGTTAGTTACCACCCGTCCCCTCCACAGCGTCTCAGGTTTTTTTCTTGTGATGAGAACTAAGATCCACCCTGTTAGCAACTTTCAAATAAGCCTCACAAATGTATTAACGACGGTCAGCATGTTGCACGTCACACCCTTGAAACCTACTGATCCCGCAGCCAGAAGCGTGCGCCTTTCCACCCCCTTCACCCCCGCCCCTCCCCCACCCGCCCGATTTCTCTCTCCGTGAGTTTCCTCCCTGTGTTCAGGTTTCACGGGTAAGTGAGATCATACGGTGTCTGCCTTTGCCTGTCTCCTTCACTCAGCGCAATACCCTCAGGGCCCATCCGTGTCGCTGACAGCAAATCTCCTCGTGCTAAAGGCTGAGTAATGTTCCGCTGAGCACACGCGGCCCATTTCCTTCAGCCCTTCATCCGTCCACGGTCACAGAGGTTGTTTCTAAGTCTTGGTGTCTATAAGTCATTTTTATGTGAACACGGAAGTGAAGCGGTGAGACTCTGCTGGCATGCGTGGCTCCTGGAGCCGGGCCCTGATGGGGGGACCACCCACGGGTTTTAGGGGACACCTGGGGGGCCCTCTGGCTGCCGGGAAGAGGAGGAGGTGGTGATACCAGGATTTTACTTACAGGTATCCTGTCTCATTCTGTAAGGGCAGTCTGATTTCTTCAGAGCCACCCCTCACCCCTCCCTCACCTCGCTGCCCTATTCTTTTCTCCTTTTTTAAAGATTTTATTTTTTATTTTCAGAGAGAGGGGAAGGGAGGAAGAAAGGGAGAGCAGCATCCATGTGTGAGAGATACAGCGACTGGTTGCCTCTTGCACACTCCCCCACCTGGGGACCTGGCCCGCAACCCAGGCATGTGCCCTGATGGGGAATCGAACCTGTGACCCTTGGGTTCGCAGGCCAGTGCTCAGTGCACTGAGCCACAGCAGCCAGGGCAACTGCTCTCTTCCCGACGGGGCCGTGGGTGAAGACAGTGACGCCCTGTCCCGCTCCCCTGTGAATCTGACTTGGGAGCCAAGGGCCTGACGCATCTGCAGCTCCGGGAGAGCTGGACAAGACAGCTTCTCCCCTGGGTTTAGCTGGCCGGGGCCTGTCTGAGGCCAGTGAAGGAGCCCTTTGCTTCCCTTCGATGCTGTTAGCCTACCGCATGTGTTCCTTTCTGGCCTGAATTAACCAGAGACCAGTTCCACTTCCAAAGTACCCTAGGTGCTTTTTAAAACAATAGCTTAAAATCTTCCACTGTCTTAAGGCCTTTGCAGAATTACATTATAGCTTTGTGATGGCGGTCTCGTTATCACCCCCATTTTATAGGTGAGGAGGCCGAGCTGGTTGTTGCTTTGCCTGCAGCCGAGCTGCTGGTAGGCAGCAACAGCGGGACTTGAACCGGTGTCTGTCTGTCTCCAAAGTCCAGGTCGGCTGTGGTCGCTGTCCTGTGACTTCCTCCAAGAGAGTGGGGGGGGGGACACGGAGGTGGTGTCACTCCCTGGACGCAGTCAGAAACCAGCACAGAGTGTGTGCAAACGCCAGTGTTGTGAGGCCAAACAAGCCTGCAGGCGCTGCTCAGCAACGGCTCCTGGAGACGGTGGCTGGCATCTGAGCTCAGCCCTGGAGAAGGGGAGGGGCAAGCCCGGGGAACCGCGCCGGCAAGGGCAGAAAGAACTGCGCGCAACGTGTCCGGAACCGGAAGCTGAGTGTGCCAGTTAAGACTCTTAGCCCTTCCCTGGCCGGTGTGGCTCAGTGGACTGAGTGTTGGCCTGCGAACCAAAGGGTCACCGGTTCGATTCCCAGTCTAGGGCACACGCCCAGGCTGCGGGCCAGGTCCCCAGTTGAGGGTGAGTGAAAGGCAACCACACATCAATGTTTCTCTCCCTTCTTTCTCCCTCCCTTCCCATCTCTAAAATAAATAAATGAAATCTTAAGGAAAAAAAAAAGACTCTTAGTGGCAACCCAGATATGGCTAAACAGAATGAAAGTTTAGTTGGCTCAAATAACGGAAAAGTCCAAAGAGGGGCTGTAGACACGGATGGAGCCAAGGACACGGTTAGCGAGTGCTGTCCGCGGGATCTGGTTTCCCCCTCCCTGCTGCTGGCTTCCTGTCACCTTACCTCCATCCTCAGGCCTTGCCCGGTGCCCGCACGGTGGCCCCCAGCAGCTCCTGGGGCCAGCGCCATGGAGGGCTTCCTTCGGTTGCCTTGCCGGTTGTCGGGCGGCCTCTCGTTGGCTCTTTCTGGGGTATCTGCTCATCCTGATCAGTCACTGTCTGAGGTAAAGTGGAGGCTTAGGTCACATGACCCGTCCTTGGCCAGCCTGGGTCAACTTGGGGACCTGAGCTAGAAGAAGGGAAGTGGGGGCCCTTGTTTGCAGAAGAAGGATGAATGGAAAGTGCGGAACGAAAATGCCAAATATCGTCCCCGTGGAGTTGAGGCCCCGGCACAGGTGGGGCCGGATCAGGGAAGGCCCACGGGGAGCAAGCCTGCAGCCGAGACACAGCAGGGGCCCGTGAGCCAGCGTCCCGGAGGGTGCACCTCTCATCCGGGGCCTCCTGGCCGCAGATCGCAGCTTTGTCCCCCGAGAGGACGCCTGCCCAGGAGGTGGCGGCGGCTGGGTGGCAGGTGGCTTCCATCCCTCAGCCGAGTCTCTCACCTGGACAATGACCCAGTGGGCTCGTAGTCCACCCACCCCACACGCTCAGGGGGCCGCCCACATTCTCCGTGACTGGCCAGAACAGCAAGCGCTCCGGGCTTCGCGGGCTGCCCAGTCGCTGCGACTCGATTCCACGGTAGCAACAGGGACCGTGTGAGTCACATACCGTCTGTGGCTGCTTTTGAGAGCGTGTGAACGGCAAAGCCTCGCAGTTCCCCCTGGCCCTTTCCAGAAAACGTTCGCCAGCCCCTCGGAGACTCAGAACATTTTTCGAGTCGGTGAGTCCCTTCCTCACCACCAGCTTTATCGACCCCATCTTGCTTCCCTGCCACCGCCATTTCCAAAGCTGCCTGACGGAGGCCATTCGGTTCCCTGGCAAATGTTCCTGAAACTGAGTTTGCTAAGGGAAGACACCTGAGTTTGGGGAGCCCTGGGAGGCGTCCCCAAAGCCCTGCCCGGCTGCTCTCCGGGCCTTGTCTCTAAACTCTGAGAGGCTGACCACCATTTTCTGAGTCATTTTCTTCGGACCCAAGGTATTGCAACTTTGCAAACCTATGAAGCAGCAGGCTGGCTGCTAAGGAATCTTGTTGACCCTGTCCTAGCCCCATCCACACGAAACTATTTTTCAGCTCCTTGAAATCCCCCCCCCCCTTAATTACAGGCTCCAGCGGTCCTGCGGGGAGCAAAGGCTTGCTTCTTTGCCCGGGGTCATTGTCCAGCATTTGCCCTGGGCTGGGGGCGGGGGGAGGAGGACTCAAGACAGAGTCCAGTTTTTCTTGTTTCCAGGGGCTCTCTCTGTTCTCCTCCAGCTTTACTTCTCCTTGGTAGAAACCCTCCATGGATTTGCAAAGGACGCGGGGCTCTTTGTCACCTCAAGTCTCTTGGAGGCCCATGGGCAGTCACTTGTTAGAAATTCAGACATGCCTCTTCGGCATTTCTTTTTCTCTAAAGGAGGTATTGCAGTCCCTTCGCCCGTAACCTTGGGCTTCTGCCAGGCTGCCCTGGCAGCATTTTCACTCCGTAAACACGAGCCTTTCCCCCTCCGGGGCCAGGAGAGGGCTTGTTGTACCGGCAGGGAGGGTTAGAAAGCAGAACTTCTGAGTCCAGGGAGACCCCTGCTTTCATTGTGTCAGACACCCGCAGGGCGCCCCCAACCAACTTCCAGATCAACTGGAAAGCCAGGAAAAAATGAGACCTGATCACCCTGCTCGTCTTTCAAATGCATAGCATCGCCTTTTTTTAAACAAGTGGGGGACTTTAGTGTTTTTCGTAAACATTTGCAATTTTATTTTTTGTTGTTGTTATAAAATGATACATGGTCCTTCGAGAATAATTGAGAACTCTGAGAGGGGTAGACGAAGGAGCCATGGCCGACAGCCCCCGTTCAAGGCGGTAAGCAAGAACAATAATGAAGGACACAGCTTTCCAACCCTTATTATCAGCAGAGTGGCAGGCCTCCGCTTCCCCTTCGCTCAGAGCCCCCGACTTGCGGTGGGCACCCTTTCTGAACAGGTGTTTTGATGGCGTGACACTTGGCCAGCCCGTGATGGCCATGTCATGTTCATGTCCTGCCCAAACGTGAGCATGTGATACAATTCCGGGCAGTGAAGTAAGGAGGCAGCTGTCTGCTAAGGGATTTCTGGGGAGGGTCTCCTTCCTCCTAAAGGAGACACAAAAAGAGATGGCCAGGTCGCGTTCCCCCTGGGAATGGGGCAGATGCGGGGAAGAGGGTGGAGCCTGGGGACTCGGAAACAGAGCAGGAGCCCCGGGCCCATGTCGGAAGACACCCCCAAATGTTAGGCCAGTTTGAGTTGTGAGCCTGTTTACTGTGATGAAACCGAATGGTGAGCTCATGCTCTTCTGAGAAAAATATAGTGACATTTCAGGAGCAATGGCCTGGAAGTGTGGCTAATACCTTTTGTGACTATCGTTTCCTTTCGAGGAAATTAAGACTTCCTCAAGTAGCTTTTGCTTTGGCCCCAAATGATTTTAATGTCATGTCACGATAACAGCAAAACAGACAAGACCAGACTGCCCGTTTCCCAAGATTCCATGGGTGACAGAAGGAGGGGTGAGGAGGGGCGATCTATTGGAATGTAGGGGGTTGGCTTGACATGGGGGTGCTGCTGCAGATGGAGGGGTGGAGAGAGAACCCCCAAGTAATAACGGCCAAGTAGAACATGGCACCTTTGATGCTACCTTCTGAGACCTTTATGAACGTGAACTCATTTAAACTTCATGAGAAGCCGAGGAGGTAGGTCTGCGGCCGCCTTGCCAAGGTCTCACAGCTAGCGAGATCTGAATAACCTCCAGGCTGTCTTGCCTCCCCACCTTCAGAGGGGCTCAGATTCTGGATCTGCCGCTCCCCAGGAGCGGGAGCGAGAGAAGTCTTTCGGGTGCCTGACTCTGGTGCTCCACAGAGGGAAGTGGTGCTACCTATTGCTGACTTGGAGCTCACTCGGGGGATGTTGGTCCAGAATTCAGGGATTGCCGCATCTCCAACTGAGCTGGTTGAGGCTGAGGTCCCGGGCTGGGCAGCCGCCGCCAGCACCTCGGCCTGCACAAGGCTCAGCTGTGTGTGGAAGGATGGGACAAGTCACTCCGGAAGCTTCTCCCCAAGGTGAAACACCTTGACATTAAGGAATCTTCCTCCTTTGCTCCTGTCTTCCCCCTCTGCCTCTCTCCCTCCCTCTTTCTTCCTTAAATACCTGGAGTTGGTGGGTGTCTTTCCACAGCCCTTACCTGAGCAGGGCAGGCAGGGTGGGCTCGGCGGGCACTGGGCAGCGTTCAGGGAAGATGAAGGTTCTTGGTCGGTCTCTCCTCTCCTCGCTGCAGAAACAAGTCATGAAGTCTTGCTGAAGAATTCTCTTAGTAACCACTTTCTCCGGGGCTTTTTGGGTTCATCTCTGGCTGGGCGGAGCTCCCGCCCTGCACAGCCTTCTCAGGGCCCTGAGCCAGGCTGCCGGCAGAGAGGGTGAGCCAGGGCTTTTGCACTGGGTGGGGCCTCCATCCCAGGGCCAAGTCGACTCACCTCCCGGGCCAGTTGCCTCAGACCTTGGAGACAAGCCACATCACGCCAGGAGACTCCTGCTCCCCAAATCCAGCGCCCAAGGGTGCGGTCCCGCTGTCACCCCAGCCCGCTCCTCCCTTTGTGTCCCCTTCTTCCCTTCGCTTCTGGTTTCAGGAGGAAACGCAAGACCTGCTGTCACAGAAGGCCGCTCCTCCACTTTGCCCCAGGTCTCACTTTGTTTTGACCTCAAGGACTTCGAGTCTTGAATTATTCTCTCTCGAGCTTCCCTCGCTCCCCGCCCTTGCTTTTCAGCAGCCCCTGGAACTGCCCCCTGGGTTGGAACAAGAGCAGACACCTTCTGGCTTTGGCATGTCCCCCCAGCGCCCACCCTCCTGCCTCAGCTCTCCGTCCACATGCATTTCCTCCATTCCGACCCGTTCTCAAGCCCACCTCAGTCTGGCTTTGGTGCCTCCCTGAATTTGCTCTTGCCAAGGTCATGTTCATGAACGCATTCAAGTCTTCATGTTCCGGGGCTCCTTAGCTGTACTTGACTCAGCCGACCTCTGTCCCCTCGCTTTCCTTCTGTGACATGCTCCTGGTTTGCTTACCTCCTCCCCGGCCACTCCTCCTCAGTCTTCGCCCTCAGCTCCTCTTCCTCCTGCTTCTCAATGTCGGGTCCCACTCGGTCCTTCATAGCTGGACGTTCATGGGATGGTCTCCTCTGTCACCACGGCTTTAGACGCGATCAAGTGACTGAGGACCCTCATGTTTATGTCCCCAATCCCCTGGTCACCTAACAATTCCATCGCCCATGTGACAGCCCCGTGGGCATTCCACACTCAACGCGTGCACGACGGAACTTTCCACTGACCCCCTGTCTGTCTCCTCCCTGGTCCTCTCAGCCCCAGGTCTGCCCCGCCCTTCAACCCAGTCACCCACCTTGTCATCCTCGGTTTCTCCATTCCCCTCCCTCAGCGCCCCCAGCCAGTCCGCCGCTGATGGTCATTTCTGCTCCCGGATACCCCTCGGATCTCACTTTCTTTCTTCCTCTTTTTTCTTTTTTGTATTTTCCCTTTTTATTTGGTTAATTTGTGTTGACTTTATTGGGGTGACGTTCGTGAATGAAGATCTCACTCTCCTCATCGTCCCTTTGCCACCCTAGGTCGGGCCACTGTTGGCTGCCCACTGGGTTCTGTAACACTCTCCTCAGTAATCACCAGCCCTCCTTCTGCTGCTGAGACCTTTCCAGAATGAAAATTTAATCAGACCCCTTGCTGAAGACCATCCCGTGCTCCCTAGCGCTCTTAAGGTGACGTCTAACCTCTTTGACTCGGTTTACGGAACCCTTCAGAGCCTGGCCACAGCCCACCTCTCCAGTCCCCAGGGCTACCCAGCTTCCAGAGGCACGGACCGGCTCTCGGGCCCAGACGGTCCTTTCCCTTCCAGGCCTATGCTCTTGCTGCTCCCTTCTTGGGGTGCCCTCCCTCTCCTACCCCCCAGTCCTCATAGACTTCTGCTCATCCTTCTATCCCTGGCTTAGCTTAGATATCACTTCCTCCAGAAAGCCTTCCCTGACTCATTCTCCCAAAACAAAATAAAATCAGCTCAGATCAAGCAAAGTGACTCAGACCCGTGCTTCTTCCCCAAGGAGGGATTAGGAAAGCTGTGTTTGCACAACAGCCCTGTCATTTTCCCCTGCCTCCTTTGTTGCAGATTAATTGAAGCAGGGCAAGGATAGCATCGAATAGAAATACTGACACCCACCAGAAAAATGCTGACCTTTCCCTGGTATGTGATCAGCTGATTGGGACAGATCTTCAGAAAGTGAAGGAAAAGCAGAGACCTGATTTCATGAAACGCGTACGTGGCTCCCATAAAAAGATGCTTAACTGGGCTTTATGGAAGCCACCTTTCCCCCTTGCTAATAGGTGGTCCGTTATTCCAAGGACAGATTACAGATTGGTTCCTGCCGTTCACGCATTAAATCACATCCACACAGTTTTCTGGCATTTTACACACACCCTTGGCTAATCTCGTTTCCTTTCTGTTCCTGTTATTGGGGGTGGCTTGAGGGCTCTGCTGGGGAGCAGGCTGGCTGCTGGGTGTTTTTGACCCCCTGTGGCAGCACTACCTGCTCCGCCCGAGTGCAGGGGCGGGATCGGTATTGATGACCTCGAGGATGAATGAAATTACTCTCAAACCCGAGTGCAGCGGCTGATTCCATCGGCCGCCACAAGTCCAGGCAGGGTGTCCTGCCCCGAATCACCCGCCACAGAACGACAAAGGGCAGGATTCCGGGGGCACCCGTTGCTCCCCTTCCAAACGTGTCGGGTTATCCAGCTGGGCCCTTGCTCATGGGTGGGTGTCACAGAGCAGGCAGGCTGCTAGCAGGATGGAAGCAGGGGGCAGGGGTAGGGGGGCCGGTGCGGTTGAGAAGTTCTTAAAACACTTCACCTGATCTGATTTCCTTTTGGTTTGTTTTAAAAATCACTGCAAATCTCTGGAAAACCAGACCCAGAACTGGAGAGAGAAAGTAAGGTGTCAGTGTCAACACACATCTGTGACCCCGAAGGAGCCCCTGCTCCCCATTACTGGCAGTGGTTAGAGTCTGCTCGCCACCTGGTGGTCAAACCCAGGGACTGCACCCCCCACCCCGGGTTCTGTGTGCTTGGTGTGCAGTGGACCCCAATCAGGTGCCCCTCCCAAGCCTGGGGTCTACAGGCCTATGTTCCAGTCCCGGTTTGACCACTCCCAGCAATGGCAAGGAGGGCTCCGTTTTCTTATCTGAATCATGGAAACAGCAATGTTGCCATGTCTCCATGGAGAAATGAGACCCACAGAGAAATGAGATTCACCACCACAGGCTTGTCGAGTCTCCTGGGCGTGGTTGAGGGCTACTGTTTTTCTGAAGTTAAGATCAGAACGCCTGTCTTCCGTGTCACCTTCAAACATGAACATTAGATGCCTGGGTGGTTGGGATGTTCAGCACGGGGGGGGCGGATTTGGGGGTCCTTAGGTGCGACCTCCTTATTTTAGACCAGAAGCTGAAGCTCAGAGAGAGAAGAAAGTAGGAGCCAAGAGGTTTGGCTCGTGCTGTGGAATGTGGACTTTCCACTCCTCGGTTTCACAGTGAGTCCGAAGCTCCGACTTCAGGTGAGGACACTGCAGGGCAGAGGGTCCCAGGTGGGCTCCTGAGAACAGGTGCAGCACTGGCCCTTTGGAAGCTGAGTCCTCCCTCCTGCTGATGAGAAGCGCCCAGAAACCCAGTGAGCGGGGCTCGGCAGGCAGCTCCCAGGTGTGCAGAATCGCTGGCACCCGGTGAGGATCGAGCCCAGCTCTCCCTGTCACTTGTCACTCAACAGAGAAGAAAGCTGATACACTCAGGGCAAGGGGGGGAGGGGCCCCCTCCCAGCCACTCTCCATTGCCTGTAACTGTTCCATCCCAGCAAACTGTGTCCCTGTCTCGGCCCTCCGTCTCATTAGGACCAAGCACCTACTTTCTTAGAAGGACCTTGGAACTACGTGTGCACTTTATAACCTTATTAGTCCATTTCACCTCCCCAGCAGCCTTGCAAAAGGTCTGTTTCCAGTTTACAGCCGAGGAAAGTGAGATGCAGGGAGCTGCTATGCCCTGCTCGAGAGCAGTGAGGGGGCCCAGCCAGAGTCGAACCCGTCTCCTCTCAGCTCGGGTTACTGGGTTTATGGCCACCGAAGTGTCCGGTGCTACAACAGGCTCTGGTCTCTTGGGGTGGGGGGTGTTATTCAGGGGTGCTGAGGAGGGACATGTTCTCCTAGGACACCTGTCTTCAGAGTTTACTTGGATTTACTCTGGGACCAGGAGCAGACCGATTACCCTCACTCATCACTTTTTGAAAAATGAAGTAAAGGGTACAAGAGGGTGGGCCGAACGCTCCTGCCTCTGTCCCTCCTTGCGTGCCACCCAGCCCCTGGCTGCTGCCGCCGCCACCTGCCCAGGACCCAGCTGAACGAGGCCTCCACGATGAGGAGGGAGGGGAATGTGAGGGCTCCGGGGATTTCTTCCCACCCCCGAACAGCACGCCCCTGGGAAGGGGAGCAGGGACATCCCTTGTTGGAAATACCCCAGGCCCGGAGGGACGATGGCAGGCCCGTCATTTCATGGGAAACAGAAGTCTGTCCCAGAAGTCCTGGGAGAGCCTGGGGAGGTCATGGGGCTCCTTGGTCCTGAACCCCCCAACAGAGGCAGGCCCCAACCCACAGGCTGACCTCCCCTGAGCACTCAGCTCCCAGCTTACCTGGCGTCCACTCAGACTGTCTCTTGGGTCAGCCTCTTACCGTGTCTTCAAGCCAGAGAACAGGAAAGTCCCCATTCGATGCTGCCATTGTTTTGTGTTTACTTGGAAGTGCTTCTAACTAAGCCTGCAGGGCAGGAACAGCAGACCGGCTCTGGAGGAAGGTGGTCAGTGGGTGAATAATGAGGGACGAATGGGTGATGAATTTGGGTGCTCTCCTCCCGGAGCCCCCTGCCTCTAGATTCCTCGGAACCAGGGGTCATCTTTTACCTGCCACGGTACCTCCTGTCTGGGACTGTTGTCTGTCTCCAGAGTCCAGCTGGCAGTGTCCGTGGAGCTCAGGTATGTCCATAGTCTGGCCAGCGGCACCCTGCAAACTCCAAGCCCCATGAAAACACATCCACCGCATACCTCAGAGACATCTTATTTGGTGTAAATGAAAAAGGGTTTTACAACTGAGGTTTGCCGGGAACAAATTGTTTACTTTGTCCTCTCAAATGTTGTTAAAAGTCAAATTCTATTATGTTTATATGCGACACATAATGAAAACCAAAACATTCTCTGTCCTTGGAAATTTAAAGACAAATCTAAATAAGTCATGAGTTAAAGAGGAAAAAAACAAACCTAAATGAGAAAATATAACTGAACAATAATGAAAACCCCACCCAGTTAAACTAAGGTGGTGCCTCCAGGGAAATACGTGACTTTAAATGCACATATATAATGAGGAAACGAGACTACAATTAGCTCAATGTCCAATGCGACAAATAAAATTTAAAAACATCAGAGTCCACCCAAAGAAAATGGAAGGAACAGAATGATAAAATAATAAAAGTGAATTTGAATGAACTCAGATACCCACAAAGAAAAAGTTTGCTATGCAAAAGTCAAAATCAACAGCTAAAACTCTGATTGTGCTACTTATGGGGGACAAAGAGAATATAAGCCAGGGACCTCCTCCTGCGCCCCACGCTGGGCTCCTGCGTGGACTTGTTCGCTTTGAGCTCTGACTTCCTGCGTTCCTCTGAGCGGTGGGCAGCAGGACCCCAGCCCTGGGCAAAGGCCCTGGCACACCGTGGGCGTTAGGTAGGGATCATCGGGCGAATAGCAAGTGGGCACCTGGAACCGGCCCCGTTTGTGACAGTGGTGGGATGACTGAGTCGGCACCGCGCTGCGTTCTGGCTCCCAGAGCCCTGCCCTGCGGATCCTCTCGGCCAGGCCTGCGATCCTCCAAGTGTGGTCCGCGGCACTGCGCAGCTCCTGGGCCCCACCCGGGCCCCGGAATCGCAAACTCCGTGGGCTGCGGCACAGGGAC
This sequence comes from Anoura caudifer, assembly GCA_004027475.1. Lineage (NCBI taxonomy): Eukaryota > Metazoa > Chordata > Mammalia > Chiroptera > Phyllostomidae > Anoura > Anoura caudifer. The sequence continues at coordinate 27,402 of PVKU01007858.1, forward strand.
CCCCTGGGGAACAGGCTCCCCGGGTGCTTCCCGTGCACGGTACCGTTTGAGATTCACTGTTCGAGAGTTTTGGAAAGACCTCCGTTGGGGTAAATGGGGTCATTCCCAGTAGGGAGAAGGGAGAAGCTTTCCTGAGACCCGCAGCATCGCAGGTCTGGGAACACTCAGCATCTTCCTGGGCTGGGCTGCGGGTGTCCGCCGTTACTCCAACCAGGGAGCTGCCGTTTCCAGGCGCCCACCATGGGGGGCGGGGGGAGGGGTAGCCGAGGGCTGGCCCAGCGGACGGCGAGTTTCAGGCTCAGCTCCGGTTTTCCCCTTTGAACTAATTGTTGCTTTATTGATTTCTCATTTTTTCCAAATGGGACTTCATGGGATTTATTGGGTAACCACTCCCTTTCCCACTGAAAGGGAAATGATACTAATTATCATATACCGACTCCTGTGTGTGTTTAGGTGTTCACTCCCCTCATCTATTGAAGTTTTGTCTTTAAACTGGGACCCTATTACCTGTGCTCAGAAAGATTTTGGTTTCAGAATAGTGTTAAAAATAAGTATTATTTCAGGGGAGGTGGCAGCACTTCGGAGGCAGCGGTGTCGGGCCTGGGGGCCCGGAATGGGGAGGTTTCATCTCTTCCCCAAGCTCCTGGGTGGTCCTGACCCTCTCCTTGGAAGGTGGGGCCTCCTGGTAGTTGTGGGAGGTCATTTGCATGAGCACTGCCTCCCTCCACCGGTTTCAGGCATCGGACCTGCGGGGAGCGTGCGCGCATGTCCCCAGCTCTGCCTCCACGGAGTCGGGCTGGGCAACCCGCCCCATCTCAGGGAGCAGCGCTGATTCCTAGACCCCAAGCGGGGAGCCCACATCTGAGAAGGAACCGTGAGAAGTTGGGGCCCATGGGGCCTCCGCTCCCTCAGCACCTCCCCCATAGGAGGCCCAGAACTTTTGGGGGGTCCAGACCCTCCTCAGGAAGACCTGATGGAAATGCTGATTGCTTCTGAGGAGAAAAAAGGAGTCCAGGAACACCGGGTTCGGCCCCAGTGTGCTGGCCTTCACAGGCCCCCAGAACCATCTTCTCAGCTTCTAGGGTTAGAAGTCGTGTCTAGAAACAGGGTGCCCGTGTGTGTGTGTGTGTGTGTGGTGTGTGTGTGTGTGTGTGTGAGAGAGAGAGAGAGAGAGAGAGAGAGAGAGAGAGAGAGAGAGAGAGAGATACAGCGTAACTTACTTGAGAATTTCCGGTCCAGAAGACCCACTTTACAGAATTTCCTTCTTTTTCTTTTTTTTTTAACTTTTTTTCTTGTTTTATAATTTTTATGGTTGTTTCCCCCTCCTTCTTCCTCCTTTTTCTGTTAAGTCGTTGCAACCTAAGTTGCAAACCCCTTGCGTTACCCACCCCGCCCCTGCCTGCCCCGGCCATGAACTCCCGTGTTCCCACTGTGGGCTGCAAACGCCATTCCTTCTTTTCTCCTTCTCCGTCCGAGGTATTTCATGGCCTCTGTGGGGCCGTGCGAAAGAAGGGGTGGGGAGCAGAAAACTAAGCACTCCGGATTCCCTCTGCCCCGAACCTCGCTTCATGCTCATGAAAAACACACACCGTATACCTCTACGCATCCACTTAGATAAACGCGCAGTGGGTCGGTCCATAGACATCATTTTTGCAGCTTTACTACCGGTTCTGTGAGTTCAGCAGTGAAATGTCAGGAGGATGAGTTATACACCAGTGACACGGAGCAACGGCCTGAAATTAGCCTGATTTCCTAGTAAGTCACGCTTCCTCCTGTATCCTGAGAAAATGGACGACTTCCTCCATTTCCTTTTTTTTTTTTTTTTTTTAGATTTTATTAATTTATATTTAGAGAGAGCAGAAAGGAGGGAGCAAGAGAGGGAGAGAAACATGATGTGTGAGAGAAACAGCAATCAGTTGCCTCTCTCGCATGTCGCCTGCCGGGTACCTGGCTGGCAACCCAGGCATGTGCCCTGTACTGGGAATCGAACCAGCGACCTTTCAGTCTGCAGGCTGGCGCTCAGTTCACTGAGCCACACCAGCCAGGGCAACTCCTCCATTTCTAATCTCAGTGCTGAGATGTATCAAGTACCTACTGTGTGCAGGAACTGCTCTAGGCTCATTCTACACTCGCTCTCATTTTGTCACCACAATTACTCTACAAGGCTGTTACTTGTATCATTCTCCTTTCTTAATGGAAAGACTGGAGCTCAGTAACTCAACCTAAGCTGCCCAGCGTGGCAGTGGCAAGCGTAGGATTTGAACCCAGGGAGTCTAGCTGCAGGCTGTGGCTTCACTGCTCTTCCCTTCGGACAATCATCACATGGTTTCTCTCTCTTGCATGTTTGCCGGGTTAGTTTCCCATGGCTGCTCTAACACATTACCGCAAACTCGGTGACTTAAAACAACACTGTGTTTATTCTCTTGCAGTTCTGGAAGACGGAATTCTCAAGTGGGTTGGCAGAGCTGCGTTCCTTCTGAAGCTTTAGGGGGAAATCTGTTTTCTTGCCCTTTCCAGCTTCCAGAGTCCTCCCACATTCCTTGGCTCAGGGTCCCTTCCTCCATCCCCAAAGCCATTGCTGCCACCAGACCCTGCCTCTCTCCCCTCCCTCTTACAAGGACCCTTATGATTGATTGGACCCACCTGGATAATCCAGGCCACTCTCCCCAACTCAAGACCCTTAACTTAATCACACCTGCCAGGTCCCTTGGCCACGTCAGGTCATGTTTTTTGGTGAGCTGAGGTGTAGCCTTATCTTCCAGAAGCAGGTATTTCCTGGAATGACTCTCGGTCATTCCATTTTATAGAGCAACCAAGAATCACTTTGTGAATGCCTCACCAACCTCCATTCCATCAATTTAACTCCACCAGGAAAACCTGTCCTTCATAGCTCAGAGCTGGGTTTAGGAGACCTCCTCCCTCAGGGAAGGTCGTTACAGGGACTTTGGGGAATGCTCTTTGTTGGGCTTTAGCGCCCTGGCCGGGTGATTTCAAAGCAGGTCATGCAAGGCCAGGAACGAGTCCAGACTGGACAGAGTTTCTGACACAGCAGCTTAGGAATGGTGGGCCCGGGGAGCTGGCGTCTTCAAGTGAGAGCTGAGGCGTCGTAGCCTTATCTTCCAGAAGCAGGTATTTCCTGGAATGAGCAGAGAAGTGGCTGAGGCCAGACCCCAGGCCTGTACTGCCTTACAGGGGGGTTGTGCTGGTTTCAGGTCTCACAGTTACAATCATAAGCGTCCCCCCTCTTTTTTTAGTGCCTCCTGCAGGCCTGGGTAGGTTGAATCCACTTTGGCAAGGCCGACCACCCTAAAGGCAAATATTTCAGTCCAATCCCGGTCGTGTAGCCCTAATAATTCTGCTCTTGGATCTGGGAGTCCAAAGGTCCCGCATCGAAAGCCTGGCTTCTCCACCTCCTGCCTGGGTGAATACGGGCAGGTAAAGTCCGGCCTGTGGCTCCGTTTCTTCAGCGGTAGAATCAGGACGCCCCCCCCCCCCCCCGCCCCTCCAAGGGTGACGGGCGCGGTACAGAGGCTCCGCCCATCGTGCACAGCGCACCCCATTTGCTCGCCTTCCTAGTGACAATATTAATAGTGCCTTTCTGTTATTCTCGAAGGGTCCTACGGATGATCAGTTACATGGTTACAGTTCAATACAGTGAAGCTCTGGTTCCTAGTTCTGCTCAGGGGAAAGGGGCGTGGCTCCGAGACTACAGAGCGGGAAGCATTGTCCAGGTTAAAGGCACTTAGCAGGCCGAGCGCCATTCCTTCTGCCTGGGGTCTTCGCCCCACCCCCAATGCAGTGCCACATTGTGTAACTCTGTATTTGTGTGATTTTTGTCCCCCCTTAGATCAGGAGCCATGCGGGACCCCAAATGAGGCCGTTCTCCATACTCATTGTACTGCAGCGCCTAGGACGGGAGGGTGGGGACAGTTCAGTGCCTCATTTACATGCAAATATTTGGCCTGCCCCCTTGGAAGTGTCCATGAAAGGGGGTGTCTGTATGCGAGGCAGCTCTTCCCTCCCTGAGCACCAGCCTCAAAGGCGCCGACCCCAAAGTTCAGGGAGGGTTCATCCTCCCAGCCCCCAGGAGCGCAGTCAGGAACAGACATCATCCCAGTCCCCCCACCCCTGCCCCGCAAACACCCAGAATTGGTGAGAAACAGAACATCCTTCAGTGGCCCCACCAAACCCGGCTCTGCTCAGCACCTCTTTGCCCAGCGGGTCCACACGGGAAGTGAGATGAGCCATCCCAGGCAGTGGCTCTTGGGTGTGGTTTACGTGGTAGGCTGAGGCCTGACCACAAAGGTCCCCAACAAACTGGATTTTCTCCTGTAATTACCATACCTCAGGCTTGGCCTTCGCAAAGTTATCGCCATCCAATCAGATGGGGTTTCTTGGCTCCAGTAGAAACAGGTTAAGACTCTTAATAGGAACCGATTAAGGAATGCTCTATGCCTTGGTCTTCCTGACAAGGATCTCCCGTGGGGAAATAAGCCCACAGCCATGTATACATTTAGGGGACGGTGGGACACGAGCGTGGTAGGAGAGCTCTGAGGGGACCACGTGATTCCGTGATTTCAGTTCCTGGAACCTCGTCCTCAGAAACACACGGGATCAACAGGTGCACCAGGCCTTTCTCTCTCTCAGTAATAACAGGAAGGACTGGAAGGACCTCGCGTCCGTTAAGGGGGAAGGGGCCGAGACCCAGGCCCGGGCGGTATAGCCATACAGAGGAATGCCTCCACGCTGCCGAAGGTGACCAGGCAGTTCCAGATGACATCAGGGCCCTGGCAGCCCTTCGCTGTCAGGAGACAGCAAAACAAGTGTTGCTGTTTTGCCAGAGCTACCTGCAAGATGTGAAACCAGGTTGAGAAATCGAGGGAGATCAGGGTTTCTCAGCCTCGTGGGGGCTGACATGGCAGCCGGGTAACTCTCAGGCACGGGGATGGGGGTTGGGGGTCGTCCTGTGCTCCGTGGGCTGTTGGGCAGCGAGGCCGAGATTCTACCCACTCGCCACTGCCTGAAGCAACCCTTCCCCCTAGTTTCAACGGCCTCAAATGTCTCCAGATGTTGCCATTTGTCCCCTGGAGGCACAAAGGCCCTGCCCCCCAGCCCCTGCCTGAGAGTCACCGGACCAGTCACCTATGACCAGGTTTCCTTGCGGTCCTCTCCGAAGCTGCGGAAATGACTCACATCACCCCGTTTCACTCTCAGGAAGGCCCTGTCGGATAAAGTGTGCGGTCGCCCTTCTCTCCGGAAGAAATGGCCCTGCGCTTACAGCAGCAGCGTCCCGACGGAGGTCTGCCATCCGGACCCCTTGGGTGACATCCGTACCGATACGAGCATAACACTGTGAGCCTTGGCAGGCGCAGCTTTAGATAAACTGCCGCCTCCCCTAAAATCTGGGCCCCCACCGTGGTCCCTGTATTTTTCAGTTCTTCCTGAAGACCAGAGCAACATAAGTTATCAGAATGAAGTTCTTCTGAGAGGATGTCAGCCAGTTCTAGATTTTCCCACTTTAACATTTTTCCATTTTTATTTTTTTGAGATCTGAGCCCTGCTAGGGAGTGGGGATTCCCCTTCTAATTCTATGAATAAATGTTGAGTGATTGGATTGCGTTTCAGGGACTGAGGTGGTTCCTAAGGATAGAACCCCAAACCAGTGGACAGCCCCCCACCCCAAACCACAGGGTCTCCCATCCTGTAGTAGGGGGCAGAGGGGGCGCTGACATGGGCCAACATGAAATGAATAAGAGAATGACAAACCAGTGACACACTGCAAATTGCGGTCACTCCAACGCCTAGTGGGGGGGCCTCCCTGGCTGCCTTGTTGGAATGTTCTAGCTCAGGACAGTCCCCAGGCCTCTCACCTACCTTACACTTTGGTATTTTCTCCTTGGTCCCTGGCGTCTTCTGAAGCTGACTGTACCTGACTCCTTTGTGTATTAGGCCCTGTCAGTGGGAGGGACGTCAGGAGAAGAGAACACTTGGTGTGTTTTGTTCGGTGCTGTGTCCCTGATGCCTGGAACAGGGCTGGCACATAACATGTGCTCCGTATGTCCCCGTGGAACGAAGGATACAAAGGGACCACTGGGGCAGAGATGGGGGACCCCAGGGAGGAGGGGCACTGTGGCCCCGGGCGGCTGGGGAAGGCCGACTTGAGGAGGTGATGTGTGTAACCCGAGCCCCGTGTGAGAGGGGACTGGCTGGTCAGGGCTTCTCCTGGGCTGATGCCATGGACACGTGTGGACACATTCGGACACCGAACACACTGCAGAGCGACCTTTGAAGGTGAAGGCTCCCACTGCGAATGCCCGCCCAGGGGACCCGAGAGGTTGAGAATGTCATTTCTGTTTCAGATGGGTGGGAAGTGAGGCGCGGAGAGGTTAGGTAACTCGCTAGTGAGGGTTGAAGATGGGATTTGAACTCAGAGCTGTGGGAGTTCCACCCCACAATCCACCCTCCAAGCACCCCTCACACACACGTGGGCAGAACCAGGCCCGAGAGCTGACTGCTCGGACCAGGTTGAACTCAGCATCTCACTGGCTCAGACGTGGCCTGGTGGAGTGGTGCGGAGTCCATGCAGAGTGGGCAGAGGAAGGAGGAGGCCTGGCATCCATGTCGGTCCTCATCTCCTGTTAAGGGGTCAGGGGTCAGGACCACCCAGAAGCTGCCCAGACTTGCTGGCACCTGAGCCTGCCTTTAAAATGCTGGCATTTCGCCGCCTCCCTTATCCTGCTGTGAACCCTAAGCCAGACCTCTGGGAAGAGGCGTTGGCTAGGTAGTGGAAAATCATGCCCCTTATCTGTTCTTTCAACTTTGTTTACTATAAACATACAACGTTTCTGGAATAATTCTGATTCTTCAAATTTGTATCAAGAAGGACAATGACCTGGTACTAGCAAAAGGAAGAGCAGACGCCTCTCGGGGGCTTTGGTAAAAGGCGGCAGGTGTCGTTCCGCAGGTGTCATTCCACGGCAGCGGGGAAAGAATTATTCCCAGATACCATTAATCAAAGACATTTTAAAACTGATACCCCCATCGTTAGTCCCGGAGAAAAGGCAGGTACAGCAAAGGCAAACGGCATGAAGAGAAATCACAGTAGAAACACAGCGGAAAGCAGAGAAGGGCTAACACGACGAACCCCTGGACCCGGAGGGGGAGACTGAAAATGCTCCCCTGCCCTCCGCCACGAGGACTTCAGATGGGAAAAGCACGGAGCCAGAAGGGCCTGTACGCTCAGCATCTGGCTTCAAGGACACGGGACACACTCGGGGCGCTCCTCTGCAGACGAGCATCCCCCCAGCGGCTCCCCCACAGGGGGACAGCCCCCAATTTAAAGTTGCTCTTCCCTCCATGTGTCCAGTCTTTTATTTCCTGTGCAGGTATGGACACCTCTTCTGCAGGTTTTGAAATTGATATAAATGTATCACGCTGACACACCATTCTTAAAATGGAGGCGAACTCACGTGGCATTTGAACGTTCAGGGCATCCGCCGCGTGGCACACGCATCATCTGTGTCCGGGTCAGGGACGTTTCCGTCGCCGGACAGGCAGCCCTGAACCCAGAGAGCAGGCACGCTCTGCATTATTTCACAGAAAGGGAATCCTGGGACACGTGCTCTTTGGTGACTGGCTTCTTTCACTTAAAACTGGGGTGTTTTTGAGGGCCATCTGTCCCGCGGCGAGTAACCGCACTTCCTTTTTGTGGCTACGTAGTGTCCCCCCGTGTGGACGGACCACATGGGCGTGTCTGTTGGTGGACACTCGGGTCGTATCCACCGTGTGGCTGCTGGGTGCCGCGCTGCTGGGAACCCGCGTGTGCGAGCTTGTGTGTGAAAGCCTGCTGTCGTTCCTTCGGGGTGCACACCCCGTCGCTGGGTTCTTAGCGGTGCCTGCATCTACCTTCCCAAGGAACAGCCACACGGATTTTCACAGCCGCTGCGGGTCCCAGTTTCCCCGCATCCTCTCTAATTCTTGCTATTTTCCTTTATTTTTGTTTCCGTTATAGCCGTCCAGAGGGTGTGAGAAAAGTTCTGAAAACTTCTCAGCAATGACTTTCCTTAACAATATCTGTATTCGTGCACATAGCTTACCACAGACACATGTCAAACCTTGAAGGAGTTTAGGACTGTCTACCTTCAGATAATGCTGCTTCGGCCTAGTTGTTATTTAGAGCTGACGGCCCTTGAGAATCAGCAGTCACGGGAAGGGCTCTCTGACCACCCTCTTTCTGCCTAAAAACCATAACCTTTCCCATGAGAAAGATGTCTTCCCTGTACCAGGAAGAGAATGTTCCAGAAACTTGGAACAGACGCTGAGATAAATCTGTACAAACAAACCCGCTGAAGTCACCTTTATCTCCCGCTACCCCTCCCCCGCCAAATCTCCTCATCACTTCTTTGCGAATTACTCACTCAAACCCGTGGTCTTGTCATTTCTTCACCAGGGTAGTGTCTCTTTGTCTCAAAGCTATGAAAGCTTCCTGCTCGGGTCACTTCTTGGGGGTCTTCGAAGGCCCTAGAGACAGGTGAAAATTTAATGAAATTTGTATGTTTTTTCTCCTGCTCCTCTGTCTCACATCAGCTGAGTTCTTGGGCCCAGCCCAGGCCCCAAAGTGGGTGAGAGCTTCCCCCTCCCTGCGGCCTCCATGTAGCCGGCCACCGCTGTCCAGTGGGTCTGCTGCCCCAAGCCAAGCTGCCTACGTAGGTCATTTCGCTCACCGGTTTCACCAACCTGGGGACACTGGGCACCTTCACGCTCCGAATTTAGCAGATGAGGTCACTGAGGCTGAAGCTCTGGTCTGGAAAGTCCTTGCTGAGAGGCAGCCTCAGCCACTCACACATTACTCATCGTCTCCTCGAAACGACGCTAAAACTGAAGGCTTTGTCTTAATTTGCGTGTAGGCTGACCTCCGACAATGTATCGCAGAGGCTGGGGGAGAGCAGAGGGGGCCTCAGTCCTGGCCTCAACACCAGCTGCTCCTTGGGAGGTGGGTGTTGACACCCACAGTGGGCCCCTGCAGTGCCCCCGCCCGCCCAGGGCTGCTGGCACTCAGCGTGCCCTCCCGCACCTGCCTCTCGGCCCTCCCCGGTGCCGTCTCTGACTCCCTCCCTCCACTCCCAGAAATTGCAGGTGGCGTTTACAGGCTGAATTAGATTCACATGAAACTTTTTTTTTTTTGGTCAAAAATTCTTCATAGGTAAGATTGACAGGTCAAAATCAAGTTAATCCAAATACAGGATGCCCTAAGTTTGGATTACAGATAAATAATGAACACTTTTTTAGTATAAGTTAGGCCCCATGCAATAGTTGAATAACCTACTTCTGCTAAGAATAATGTTCATTGTTTACCCAAAATTCAAATTTCCCTGGGCACCCTGCATTTTAGGTGGCAACCCTTAAGCCACAGGGCTGTGGTCCATCTCTTTCACAGGGTCTCTCTGTCTACCAGTTACTGACCGTAGACTGGACCCTGGTCACAGCGGTGACCTCTCAATGGCCAGTTTGGGAACCCACGATGTCAGGCAATGGAAATGTAAAATCAAAAATGACCTCTGCTCCCCAGGAGCCAGCTGCCCGGAGTGCCTCTGGCCCCCTTCAGGTCCCCTCTCCCCACCCTGCGTGCACCCGGAGCTCCGCCTGGTTTTGTTGACTTGCAGCCATGGGCCCGCAGGAAGAGCTAACAATCAGATGACAGACTCGGGACCCACCGCTGCCTCCCGCCGCTCTGAGCTGACATCTCCGGGCAGGTTGTTCTTGCGAAAGCCAAGCCTCCCTGAGTCTTATCTGCCCACTTTACAGATGAGGAAACTGTTACCTGACTCATTGGGTGGTGTGCAAGTCGAAAACAGACAGTTGGCTCAACAGACATGTTTAGGCTCCTTGATTGTATCACTAGGTGCAGAACAGGCATTGCATGGAATTCCACACTCATTCCAGTTTAAACAAATCGACAACCTCTTCCTATAAGAGCAACTGACACTGAGAAAGAGTGTCCACCACGGACATGTAGCAGACACCATCCTGGACGGTGGACATGGCTCCCCAAATGTAGGAATAAGACAGAAACTCAATGTGTCTGTGCACCCACTCAGCGAGCTGCTGGGGGTCCTGGCCAGGGACTGGTGACGATCTCTCCGGGCCCTAACACAGGGATGAGCCTGGGTCGTGGGCGCATTTTGTTGTTATAGTGAAAAACTAATTGTTTTACTAAAAATATGACCAAACACCTGAACAGCAGCCCAACAGAAATTGTCTTCATCTAAGCCTCGGTGCCCCGTCTTGTTTCTAAGCCAAGCCCACCCCTGCTGAGAAAAAAGAAAAAAGAAGGAATGAGCGTAAGAATTAAAAGGGGGGAAAGAAAAGAAAAATCTCATAATTCAATGATCATATGACTGACTACATCCAAAATCCAGGAGATTCAACAAACTACTACAAAAGGTGAATGAGTTCTCCAGTAAGCTTACCGGGGAAAATATTAATTTAAAAATAAAAATGTATAATAATAGTTTCTACATATGAAGAAATAAGAACTAGACATGTAGTTAAAATAAGGTAGAGTATACAACAGCAACAAAAAATGGTTAGGAATATATCTAATAAAAGATGCAAAAAATAGGGGGAGAAATTTACAATGCTTTACTAAACAAAAGGAAGATTTAAAAAAATTGATTTTAGAGTGAGAAAGAGAGACATCAATTTGTTGTTCCGCTTATTAATGCATTTATTGGTTGCTTCTTGTATGTGCCCTGACTGGGGATCTCACTCACAACCTTGGTGTATCGGGAGGATGCTCCAACCCACTGAGCTACCTGGCCAGGGCTAAAGGGAAGTTTTATAGAAAAATCAATTTTCCTGAAATTTAATGGAAGCCCCCCCCCCACAAAAAAACCACCCCTCTAATAAATTGGTTGAAAATTTTGGCAAGGGAGATTTTAGCATTTATCTGTTCTCTATCAATGTTAGGTTCAAGAGTCTGGATTCTAGAATTTGGAATTTTGCTAATTTCTAAAGGATCAAGAAGAGCCCAAAAAAGTTTTGCAGGATAAAAAGAAAGAGGATTACCTTAAAAGATTCCAATACCCCTCTAATGCAGTGTTAATTAAACAGTGTGGTATCAGACTAATGGCCTGGAACAGAACTCGGAAAAGACCCACACTTCTGTCGGAAGGTATATGTGGCAGGGAAGAAATGGAGTGATTGACAGATGGTTCTGGAAACTGGCTGGCTGGCCTAAGAAGGTAAGTTAGACCACTGTTACTGGATCATTCGCAAAGTCAGTTTCAGATGGATTAAAGGGCTAACTGGAAATACAGCCCCCCCAAATTTTTATTATTATATTTTATTTTTTAAAAAATTTGATTGAAAGAGAGAAACACTAATTGTTGCTGCACTTATTTATGCATTCATTAATTGGTTATTGTACGTGCCCTGACTGGGGATTGAACCCGCAACCTTGGTGTATCAGGATGATGCTCTAAACAGCTGAGCTAACCTGGCCAGGGCCAACACCAAAAATTTTAGAACATAGGAAATATCACCGTGATATCGGGGTAGGGAAGGATTTTTAGATCAAGATAAAATAACTAAAACCACCAAGAAACTGTTGATGCACTTACTGCATTAAGAAAAAGTTTGCTATGACAAAAAAAAAAAAAACACAAAGCAACAAAACCCTAAGTGAAAAGACCATTTGACCATCTACAGATTAGGATAGAACATGAACAATCGAAAGCAGAAGAAATAGACAAAAGACCTGAACAGGCAGTCCACAGAAAAAACCCAAATGACCTACAAAGGAATGAAAGCGCTCATCCTCGCTAAAGAATTAGGGGGAGTACGAATTAAAACCCAATTTCATTTCTAACTCATCAGGTGGGCACAAATTAATGAGTCTAAAAACCCCGACTGCTGGTGAGGAAGTGGGGAAGCAGAAAGTCTTCTTGGGAGTGTAAATGGTAGAAATGCATTAATAAGGTAAGATCAGATCATGGCTGAGCTGTAAGATGTGAACGCAGGGTGGTGGCATGACCGGGGTGGCTGTGAACAGACTGCTTTAGAAAGGAGGATCACGAGAGGAAGGCCTTGCCCTGGCTGGGTGGCTCAGTCTGTTAGAGCGTTGTCCCGATATGCCAAGGTTGTGGGTTCGATCCCTGATCAGGGCACATGCAGGAATCAATCCATGAATGCATAGAATTGATAGTTTTCTCTCTCCCTCCCCCCGCCAAAAAAAAAAAATAACTAAAAAAGAAAGAAACATCTTTGTGAGACAATGGCATCCTTGACCCCCAAATTCTAGCAACACTGCCTGGCACAGAACAGTTACCCAGTAAATGTTCACTAACTTCACCTAACCCTCCCCCTGTGCCTCCCGCCCCTCCTGTCCTCACCCAGCCCTGCAGGGTCTGCCAGTGACTCAGTGACTGTGACATTAGGCTCTGAAAGGTTACAGACACACAGAGGACAGCTTTAAACAAGGCAGACAGAAAGTGACAGGGAAGAGACTTGCTGGACCATGTAATGGGACTGTGTGTGGACAGAACTGATGGCCAAGGAGAGGTAGGTTAGACACTCATGCGAGGTAGGAATGGGGGGAAGAGGGGCGAGGAGGCAGGTGGCAGGGTCCAAAGAAGCCTCGTTATCCGGCCGGCGAGGGACTCGAGCTTGAAGATCAGTGCTACTCAGAGAGGGTGCCAGGGAGACAGGGAACTATTTGGTGCAGGGTTAGGGCCCCATGTCCCAGGTTTGTTTTAGCTCAAACACAGCCCTGGGGGTCATCCCTACCCGAAGCTGCAGAAGAAGGACCTTTTTAACTCGCTTTGTACTCACGTGACTCCTCCCACATGGTTGGCTAACAGAGCCAGACGCACACAGCGCTGAAGCCCCGCCAGCCACGGGGATGCTAGACGGCTCGGGCCATCAGTTCTGCAAAGTAACGACATACGGTCATGCACCGCATAGCGACGTCGGTCAGCGATGAGCAGCGTATCCGGCGACGGTGGCCCCAGAAGACAGTAACGGAGCCGAAATCTTCCTACCACCATCACTGCTGTCATGTCACAGTGCCACCAGCTACTCACGTGTTTGTAGTGACACACAATTATGTACAGTACATAATCCCGGATCAGGATAATAAACAACGACGTCATCGGTGTATGCGTCTGCGGCCCTTTTTTTATCACTATTAGAGTGTACTCTTTCTACTTCTTAAAAAAAAAAGTTTGCTGTAAAACAGTGTGTCCCGCAGGCCGACGGCAGCATCTGTCTGGTGTTTACCGCGTCCCTGAATGGCGCTGCTGTCTCTCGGGCCTTGATGTAACCTCCCGCTGTTTTGAGCAGTGACCTGCTCTGCAGGCCTGTGGCCCGGGAGCCACAGGCTGCGCCGTAAGCCTAGGCGTGCCGTAGGCCGGACCGTCCAGGTCGGTGGTCGCACGACGAGGTAGCCCCATCCTCAGGGCACTTGAAAAAATGTTGAAGTTCTGTGAGGGAGCCGGAGGGCTTAGGGAATGGAGACATCGACTCTTTTTCTGCCCTACTGTTCTCTTGTTTTCTGGGCCGCCCATACATCTTGTTTTCGTGATTAAAAATGCCTCCTTTTGCTACGCATCCGTGTGACGACACCAGCACAGGCATTTCAGACCAGCAGAAATTGCACGTTGAAGCCCCCCCCCCACTGCCTGCTGCCCTTGCTTCCTGCACCCCAGTTGCACTCAGCCACTCAGCTAAAATCAAGGCCCTGCTGTCTGAACTGGGCTCCTGGGGGCGGGGCCGCGGGGGGCGGGGCTTCTCTCCTTACAGGTCTCCCCACTGGACCAAACCTTGAGAGGTGCAGGAGGAAGAGCCCCCTGCAAAGCCTGGGCGGCATGGTGGGTGTGTAGGAGATGTTTATTTGAGGAATTACAAGCATACCTCATTTTCTTAAAAATCCTCACCTGAAGATATGTTTAGAGAAAGTAAGATCAATGTGAGAGAGAGGCGTGGGTCGGCCGCCTCCCACACACACCCTGACCAGGGACCAAGCCCCAAACCCATAACCTAGGCATCTGCCCTGACGGGGGATCGAACCCTCAGCTTTGCGGTGTTCGGAGTTGATGCTCCATCCCACTGAGCCACCCCGCCACGGCAGGCCTACCTCATTTTATTGCATTTCACAGATGATGCTTTTTTTTTTTTTTTTCCCAAAGTGAAGGCAAGATCCTCTGCCAGCAGGAAGCACACCGCTCATTTCACCGCCGGACCGGCTTCCGCGCGGTGGGCTGGAACCGGGCCCGCAGCGGCTCCGGGTCTGCCTGCATCAGCAGCGTTGGCGGAGCGCGCACTGCGGGCCTTGCTCCCCGACTAACCCCCGAGCGCCCGCGCAGGCCGTACCCTGCTGAGCTCCGCTAAGGGAAGAAACCTGCAGATCTTGTCTCCCAGGCCGAGCAGGGGGTGCGAGCTTGACCTTGCCCCCGGGTCTCCGGGAGGACTGCAGGGGCTCGCTACCGCCACTTTCCACGCGGGCGGTGCAGGGCGAGGCCCGAGAATTCGCATCACCGACGTCTCCTCTGGGGCTGCAGATCCCGCCGGTGGTGGGGGGGGACCTCGCTTTGGGAACCACTGCGGAGAGTTTGGGAGGGCGGCCAATGAGGGGAAGTGGGCGAGCTCCCAGCGGGAAGGGGGAAGGCCCTGTCTGGAGGCGCAGCCCGCATTTCGGCTCCGTCCTGGGCTGACGCTGCCCGCGGTTGCGCTCGCAGGGGATCGGCCTTTTCGGCCGCCCACCCGGGTCCGGCCTGCTGAGGACCGGACCCGGGCCAGCGGCCAGCGGCCTTCGGTTTTCCCTCTTGCGGTGGGTTCTGCGGAGGCCCATCGCCCCTTCTCGGCCGCAGGGGCCGCGTCTACTGGTTGAATGGGGAGGAAACCGAACTCGCGACACGGTCGGGTTGAGGCAAGAATGAAGGGTAAAGCCGTGGAGAGTGTGGCGTGGGGGGGGGGCACGCCACGCCTGGTCACCGTGGGCCACTGTTGCCCCTTCGCGCGTTCCCGAGGCAGGACACCTGCGTGGAGAGACGTCCTTGGGGTGGGGGGCGGGCTCGCCCAGCGCGGGAGGGTGCAGACCAGGGCTGGCCTTGTTCGGTGTCCAGCTCGGTGCCTGCCTGGGCCCACGGGTCCTGCGTGGGGAGCGACAGCCTGACAGAAGGCTCAGAAGGAAGCACCCTACCTTCCTGGGGTGGCACGTGCTGTCACGTCCTCCCTCCTAGGTTGGGTGGGGGGGGGGCGCGCACGGCGGGTTTAGCTATTATCCCTTCCATTTTTTAAAATACTTGACTCCTGTTTGAAATTCTTAGGGAGGAAGTTTTGTTAAATTTTTTCTTCATATCTTGGTGTGAAAGTCATGCATTTTGACTTTTTTGTTGCTGTTGCTGCTGCTCCTTCATCACTCTATACCTTTATGTCTTTGTTTTAAGACTTTCGGACAAAAGAAGTTAACTGCCCCCCCGCCAATGTCACTGAATCATCTGTTCCTTCTCCACCGATGTGAAACGGCACCTTCCACCATGGGCTAAGTCCTCGTATGTGTGTACACAGGGTATTAAAGGCCTTATTCAGCTCCATTATGCTTTCCGATGGCCTTTGTACCAATAACAGCTGATTTCACACAGAAGGGCATCATTTCCCACCCCCGCCGACCCCACCTCCCGGAGATAAAGTCCGGGTTAGGGTCCGCGGCGGGGATTAGGGATGAGTGCCGGGGGATTAGGGATGGAGCGCCCGCATTTCAAAGACCAGCCAGCCTTGCCCCGTCCGAGGCTGGCAGGGATGGCTTCCGCTTCCGTCATTTCGCCCGTCTCGGTGGTCCCGCGCGCTGTCATCCTTTACCGGTGACAGGCGCCTCCTGAGCGGTGCCTGGTCCTGTTCGAAGCCGAGCAGCCTGTTGTGTGAGGTTACAGCTGCTCAGCAAGGCTGTGCTGTTTCTCTTGCCTGGAGTAGCTTCCCTCCCACTTCCCACCTTCTGTAGCTCTGAGGACTTGCCTGTCTCCCCCACTGACCGGGTCTTCCAAGGGTGTCCCAAATGCCAGCCATGGGGCTTGCACCCCAGTCACAGACGGGCCTGCTCCCACCCAGCACTGGCAGAGGTGCGGCAACCTTGTTTCTGTCAGTGACCGTGGGCCTGTCAGTAACAGAGTAACAGAGCGTTCATCATTTTGGCAACTTTATTTCAACTTCAGTAATAAACCGCCTTTCACAGTCAGCGAGAGCCGGAACTGGAAACAAACCCTGCCAGCGTGGCTTGGTGCTGCGCTCCTGGGTGGGTCACTCCAGTTTTTCCTTAATCACCATGCTTATAGGTTGGGGGTGTCTCATCGATTCACCGCCACCGGATAAGGTAAAAGTTCGAGATTCTTCCGGGCTATTTTCTCAGCTACTAGAAGAACCAACCCGGCAACTCCTGGCCACGCCCCACAGCTCCTCAACCCCAGAGGAGAATTATCGTTCGTACTTAGCAATTCACTTAAATTCCATACAGTAGACTATTTTGCAGATGTTAAAAAATGAGATGTAGGCACAGAGTGTGGCGCAGAAGGGCCAGGACTATTGCTAGGTGGTGGATTTGTGTAAAAGAGTGAAAAATAAGATCTTCATCAAGGTTTGGGGCAGAGATGTATGTACTTGAATATAGAGAACTCCAAGGATCTGTCAGTCTTCTTAGCCAGGGATGTCGCCCAAGAGCTAGGATGTGCCTACTGATTGTAGCGGAAGGGCACCGAAGAGGAAAAAGTCTGATAGAAAAAACTGGATAACGAAGGAGGAGGCGGAGAAGAGAAAGAGTCGGAGGAGGGGGAGGGTGGAGAAGGAGGAGGAAGAGCAAGAAATAGCTGGATGACCTCAGTAACTAAGTTTCCTTTTGGAAAAAGGCTGTGCAGACAGACAGACACGCACCCTATTGCTGTACATTTGTACATATTTCCATAATATGTTATAACCAAAGTAGACTCATGCATCACTGGGTAATTTTTTAAAAAATACATTAACCCCCCCCAGAAATGTATAAAATAGGAACAATGCAAATACCTGTCCTCACCCATTCACCTTCCGTGTGGCCACCTCAAACAGTGACTCCTCAGGCCTGTCCTTGCTCCTTTGTGAGTAAATATATTCGTGTCAACAGACAATGCGAGTGGACGACAGTGTGGTGGCTGTGGGGGAGCGGTGGGCAGAGGGGGAAGAGAGCATAAGGGGGGGTAAATGGCAGTGGGAAAATTTCTTTAATAAAAATTAGAGAAAAAATAGACAATGTTATCAGTACTTTTCTACAGTAAAGTTGGATGGGTGTGTGGGTGCGGCCACAGCAGAAGAAAGGAATTACACCAGGTCCCCCACTAATATAAAACAATACTGAATATCAACTGGAACTGAAAAATAAAATTTAAAAGACCCTATCTCCCCACCCCAGCCCAATAAAGAGAAAAGGAAGGAAAGAACCCACAAAATGAACACTTCTTTCTGAAATCTGATCTCCTATGCATTAGGCATATCACATGGACACAACAGTTGACTAGGAGTCTTTTAAATAATAATGGTGCTCATTAGAATAATACTAGCAGCTGCCAGTGTGCCTGACCGGCTTCAGCTCAAGCTCAACAGTCTCCTCTCTCTTGAAAATCAGGCTCAGGTCGTATTTCCATTTGATTTGTTTTGATCATTATAGAGTGTTCCAAACACACCCTGAGGTGGACAGAGGTGGACAAGAACCCTCCCTTCGCCCTGGGCCCATCGCTGGCCCGCGAGCACCACGCTGGGCCCCCTGCCTTCCACCCATCCCTCTGCGCCGCTCTCCCCAACCCCCACCCAGAACGTTGACATAAACCCTGGACTCGGTATCATTCCCCCAGAAACACTTCAGTGGGTGTGTCTAGCAGATAAAGACGCTTTTCCGTGTTGGTTATTCCAACCACCTAAACTCAACGGGACTGTCATTCCCAACAGAAGCGAATCATGATTTCTCACTATCTAACCGTCAGTGCCTTTTCAATTGTGTGTGTGTGTGTGTGTGTCTGTGTGTGTGTGTGTGTGTGTGTGTGTGTGTGTGTGTGTGTGTGTGTGATTAAATCAGACCGGGGAGGAGGAGACAAGCTTCGGGAAACTGGCAAATGCCTTCCACTGTCACTGGTTGTTGGAGGTTGAAAACCCCGGTCCAGACCCACGGAAACCAAACTGCCGGTTGAATGAAAACCGCGGCGGGTGATCCCGGTGCAGGCTCCCCACACACTGCCTAGGAGGCAGGGGCCCGTGCTGCCCGAGGTCACCCACTTTTCTCCGGCGTTCTGGGTCTTGCTGGCTGGGGCAGGGGCGGGGCTTCTCCTTTGAATTCTCCCACCAACAGCGAGAGCCCCTGGGGACAGATGGGGTCCCCCATGCTGCAGCTCTTCCTCCAGGGGAGGGATGAGGGCAGTGAGGGGGAGGCACGTGCAGAGAAGGCGGAAGGCTGTCCGCACCACCTAGGAATGCCTGTTGAGCCATCAGGGCAGAGCCGAGGACAGTCACGGACTCCTCGTGCCCGTGAGGGAATCTAAGAGATGATGAAGGCAGGGCTCCGACCAGGAAGGATTGTAAAATCGAGGTTGGAGGTCTGTCCGTTTCGAAACTGTAACCTGAGCCTCCCCCTCCCACCTCAAACACGAGCTCGTGCACATTCCTCGGTCCCATCTGGGTTGGAGACCCAAACCTAAAAACAGCTTCGTTAAGGATGCCTGAAAGCAGACAGGAAAAGGGACAGTACCGTGGGAACACGCGTAAAGAGCATGAACAGGCAGCGCGTGGAAGCAGAAACACGAGTGGGTCCGTCAGTGTGGCTGATCACACGCCATCCCCACCATCAGATCGGGAAGAGGCCCAAACGAGAGGTCGCTGCAGAGAATGATGTCGACGGACAGCCGGGAATATCGCCACGTGGCGAAGTAAAATGGCAAAGAATACCGTCTCCTTTATAAAAGTCGTGTGCAGGAAACACGGACTTAAGTACTCGGAAAAGGGACTGCTAGGACACGTACCAGACCTAATCATGGCCACTTCCAGGGAGGAGCTGGGGCGCCCCACTCACCATAATGTCCTGATGCCACCATCCCCTGCCGGGGACCTTGTGAGGACATGGGCCCTCTCTTCACGGACGGGGTGTCTTCGTACATTGGTTGGAGCATCTTGGAAGCTGCATCAGCCACAAACTCTGACACACCACCCTCCTGGTTTGGATTTGCCCCCAGCACGCAGCTGGAGGAGTCCACAGGGCCCCGGCCCCCATGGGTGGTTGAATCCTGCAGCATAGAGTGTCTCAAGTCCTCTTGGCACCCAGGCCTTGACCAGCCTGCTGGGGCCCTTCTGTCTGGGCCATCAGCTGTATCAAAATTTGACTCAAAGGGACAGGTAATGGTTTTGTCTGAAAGCGAGTAGCCAGGTGCCTGGGGTTGGATTCTCACACCTGAGTGAGAATCCCAGGCCCTGAGGGGCAAATCTTAATCCTCTGTGTGCCTGGGGTCCCGTGAGCACACAGGGGGAGCCACCTCCACAGAGAGGGCTTCTCACCAGCTCTGTCTTGGACTCCACATCCTTCCATCCTACCGCCTACCTTTCCTTCGCCAATGCACCTGGCCTGTCTTAGGTATCAGGTTGGCCGTCATTGGCTGCCCTCCCCACCACCACTGTGGTAAGCTTAGGAGCAGGGTCTTGTCTGCCTTGCTCCCCACCACCCCTGAGCCAGACCTGGCACCTCAGAGGATCCCGAGTGCCATCTGTGATGTGACAGAGGCCACCTCACCCGCCACCCCTGTAGCTTCAGGGGCATGTTATTTACCAAACATGCATGGTAGTCACCATAACAAGAGGAATGTTGGTGGACCCAACGGAACACCTGACCTCCTGACCCCCCACCTTCACTCCCAGTTCCTGAGCTGGGCTCCTGCTCAGAACGCCCCAGGGCCTGACCTCCCTCCCCTCCCTTCTGCTTCCTCTGAAGAGCTACTCCCTGGCCTACAGAACCTTCAGGATCTCAGGGTCACCTCATCTGGAAACCTGTCTCACTCCCAGATGAGGCCGGGCCGCTTGGTACCCATGACACCCACATTTCATCATAGCTTCGCTTCTGTCAGCATCGGGTTGATTGTGTCATCGTTTGCCAAGGTTTGTCAAGCACCAGGGATGGGAGATTCGGGCCTCTCTGGCTGACTCTGAGCTCCCCAGCGCTGGGTCTGGCACCTGGGAGGCCAGCCATAAATACTTGTGGGATGAACAATGCAGAAGGGACAAGTCAGGGCAGGGACAGGGAATTCCAGGGTGGAGGGACGTTGTGGATCTGGACGACTGGGAGGGCCAGTTTGAGAAGGTGACATGTGTGACCAACACCTGGTCCAAGGGGGGACCAGTTATTCAGGCTGAGGATGCACAAAGTTGTGGGCACAGAACACACCACAAAGTGACCTGTGAAGAGGGGTTCCCATGTCCAGTGCCCACCCAGGGCTTTGCAGACACTGCTTTCACTTATCTCCCTGCCTCAAATCTAAGGGGCTGAGAACGTAGCTTGTGTTTGCAATGCACGGAAACAGAGGCACAGGGTGGTCCTGTAAATTGCTAGTGACAGATGAAGATGGGATTTGAACCCAGAGCTGTGAGATGCCATGGCCCTGCGCCCCATTCAGCATGTGGGCCCATGGCCGCAGTGCAGGCTGCGCCTGGCTTCCCCCTGGCTCGGGTGCTGGCCAAGACCCCAGCTTCCCTGCCCACGTCCCTGAGCCTTTTCCTTGCCTGGAAATAGGACTGTGAACAGGACAGACACATCGCGTGGGGCCCTCGTGAGGTTCGGGTGAGGTCGCACACAGCAGTGCCCAGGTCGGGTGGGGCTGGCCGCCCACCCTCTCTGGTCTGCAGAGCCGTGCCATCCCCGTGGGCACCTGCACCATGGCTCTGTCATCGATGCCGACTGGCTCGAGGGAACCATGTGTTCCGTCCGGGAAGGCTTGCCCCTCAATGGGAGGCAGGAGAGTGTAGTGGTTAGTACTGACCTCTGGCCTCGAGTGGCCAGACCCAGCTTCCTCCCACTGTGTCTGGGGTCTGGGGCCTTGGACAGTCCTCTCCGAACACTGCGTCCTTCTCAGTGACGGGGCTGTGGTCAGTGTTCCCATCTCGTGGGGTTATTAGGACAGTTAAATGACATCGGTGCACAGACATCGCCATGTGACTGTGGCCTGGGACACAGCCCCCACGGCTCCTGTCCCTGCCACGCGCCCCTCCCCGGCTCCCCGACTCTCTGGGTGAAGACCTTCCTGGTGGACTAGGCACCCCAGCTGCCCCCGTCAGCTCCCAGTACTGAGAAATGGGGAAGGACCCTCCCTCCTCTCCCAACCCCCGTCCACAGGGGCAACTTCTGGGGTGTGGAGTGGGTGGAGATTGTAACATTTCTGGAGGGGCCCCGGTGGATGCTCAGCGATGTCAGTGTTAACCCTGGGACACTGGCCACTGCCACCAGCCAGACCCCACTTCCCCTCCCGCTCCTACCTCCCCCCAAGACCAGAGGCACCTCTTTCGTCTCCCCAGAACTTGCTGGATTTCCCTTCGGTGAACCCATCCATTTCCCTTCAGTCAAACAGGAGATACTCTGGTCTGAAGGTGGTGGGGGGGGCGGGGCGGAGGTGGGAGGGGGAGGGAGAGCCTGGCCAGAAAGCCCTGGAGGCCTTCACCGGTCGACAGAAATAACAAGCAATCCAGAAGGTTTCTATTGTATTTAAAAGCTGGGCTTCCTTCCCTACTAGACTCCTGGCCCCTGGCTTGCTGCTGTTCCCAATGGAATCTAAGCAGAAGATTCTTATGGAGATGCACCATTGTCCCATTTACAAAGCAGGAGACACCTGCTACCTAGAGCGGAAACAGCCCCCACCCCTTCTGTGAGGTTCACAATCTGACCTGCGTCCTCAAATGCATGCGGACATTATTATTATTCACTCAGGTGTTTATTTAAAGTGTTCACTGTACAGTTGACATTCAATACTATTTGTGCAGCCACCTCTTAAGTGGGCGGCACAATCAGCACTCACAGCGTGAACGTGCTCCTGTCACCCACACCCGCGTGACACTCCGGGACGTCCCAGGGCCCTGCAAGACCCCCCTGGCCTTTCCACTTCACTCCCTCCACCCAAATAGGTAAAGCGCTGTTCTGACGTCTACTACCGTTGGCGAGCTTCACCTGTTCTTGAATTTGAACTCCATAGTGTGTCTGGCTCCCTGCGTTGTGACGACGTGCTCGTGAGACTCACAGGTGCCCTGGCGCCTGGGGACGGTCGATGCTGCTCGCCTGTCGCGCCGACCCTCGCTGGGTGGGTGCACCGCGGTCCATTTACTCATCCTCCTGCGGATCGACAGCTGAGCTTCCCACTTTGGGGTGATGGTGAACGTAGCTCCTCTCCCTACGGGCGTGTTTTCACTTATCTTGGGCAAACACCCCGGTGCAGGGTGTCTGGGTCCTGGGGTAGGCCGGATAGCGCTGTGGTTCTCATGGGCTCAGAGACATGCAGCCAAATGCTGAGAAAGAGTTCTGACCCGGGTGACCATCCAAGCTGACGCTGTAAGTTACTTCGCAACAGGCAGAGCGGGAGCAGCAGGAGAACCAGAATTGGGAAAGCAGGTTGAGTTGGACAATAGCGTTAGCTGTAACATTTTGAATGTTTCCAGAGACAAATGCAGTCAGGTGTCACCATGAAATGTAGTTTTGAAAATAATCAAACCGCCGGACGTGGCACCTGGCACAGGTACACGAAACGTCCATGAAAGGTAACTACTTCCGGCCGCAGGGAAGCAACTCGTAATGGCCCGGCCTCCCTGCTGCAAGCAACTGCAAAACTGAGTAAAATACATGAAACAACTCTTTTCAGACACCGCACAGCCTGCAGTCAGGAGGTTGTAGGTTCTCAGAGCAAGGTGGCCATGCGTCTGTGCGGTCGCCCGGCATTCGGCCTGTGAGGTGTGCCCTGCCCAGCTGCGTGGGGCCTTGGGCTTGGAAGGACCTCCAGCTTGGCCTTCGCGCTCTGCTGGTTCTATCCTGAAATTCTATCCTGAGCTTCGGGACAAGGGCCTGGATTTTCATTTTGCACTGCGCCTGGCAAATTCGGTAGGTGGTCCTGGGAGGCAGAGATTGGAGTTCAGGAAGACTGAGTTGGTTGGAACTTGAGGAACTGGAGAGGAGGGAGAAACTCAGATAAGGAGCTCCTGAAGTCTCCGGGACTCCCCCCCCTCCCCCGAGTTTTGCGTGGATGATGTGATGGGCAATTTTATGTATCAACTTGACAACACACCTGGTGCCCAGACATTCAGTCAAACGTTGTCGTGAGTGTGCCTGGGAGGAGTTTTTCCGGAGGAGATCAGTGTTTGAATCCCTGGATGGAGTAAAGCAGGTGGCCCTCCCTAACAGGGTGGCTTTCCTGCCATCAGCTGGAGACCTGCATGGAACCCAGAGGGAAGCCCTGCCTGGCTGCTGAGCCAGCCCCCTGGTCCTTCCAGCTTTGAGACTTGGAACTGAGACCTCTGCCCTTCTTGGGCCTCGAGCCCGCTGGCTTTTGGACTGGAATGCACACCATCAGCTTTGCTGGAGTCTCCAGCTTGCTATCTGCAGATCTGGGGACTTGTCTGCCTCGGTAACTGTGTGAGCCGGTTCCTATCCGTAACTTGGGGCAGGCAGACAACCGCCTGCAGAGCAGTGAGCTGAAGTTCCCCAAAATCACACGCAAGGCTGGGGCAGAAACAGAAGCTGTACAGTTGGAAAGGAAGAAGGGAAGCTGTTCAGGTAGGAAATCCTAAGAGATTGACTGAAAAGCCGCTAGAACTAAAAGTGAGTTTATCAAGGCCTCAGGATACAAGAGCAAGATAAAACTCTCTTAACTCTAGATACTAGCAACAAGCAACAAAAAATTGAAATAAAACAACAACAACAACATTTGAAATGGGCCTAAGCATTTCTGGTAGTCCAACAATTTTAGAAACTTAGACGTAAGTTTAACGAAATATGTGAGCGACCTGTATAGAGAAAGCTACCAAATAATGCAGAGAGAAGTAAAAGACACAAATAGATGGAAACACAGGTCACGCTGGTGATGGGGGAGACTCAGAGCTGTGAGTATAACAATTCCCCGCAAGGTGAACCTGGGTGCGATGCAATCCTAACAAAAACCCGTGGTATTTTTTATTTTTTTATTTTTTGGTAAAATTTGATTGCCTGATTCTAAAATTTCTACGATGATGCAAAGGATCTAGATTAGCCAAAAGAGTTCTAAAGGACAACCAGATTTAAAGAGAACGTGGTGTGATTTCAAGACGTATTGTGAGCAGGGGAGTGGGTTATTGGCATAAGGAGGGAAGGAAATGCAGAATCAGAAACTGATCCACAACTACGTGGTCGACTGATTTTCCACCGAGGTGCCCAGGCCACTTGACGAGGGAAGGGTGGTGTAGTCCACAAATCTTGCTATTAACTGCATGCCAGCCTAAAGCGCAGCCGCGAATGAGCACAAGATGTCCAGAGAATTGAAAAATAAGAGCCGAAAGCATAGCGTTTCTGGAAGAAAACATAGAAAATTCTTCATGATCTAGGGCAAGGCAAAGGTTTCTTAAAGAGTACACAGAAAGCACAGACTTATTTAAAAAACCAAGCTGGGCCTCATCAACACTGACAACTTTTGCCTCTTTCCAAAGGCACCGCGCTAAGAAAATCAAAGGGTGACCTGTGTTCCGAATGAAGAAATCCTGCAACTCAGGGAGAAGGCGAACGCCCAGTTAAAAAAAAAAAGTAGGCAAAGCTCTGGACACAATACAAAAGAAGATGGAAGCATGTTGGAAAAAACATTCTCCATCTCGCTTACCATTAGGGAAACGCCAATTAAAACCATAAGCAGACACCACTGTGTACCCGCCAGACCCACTAGAAGGACGGGAACCAGCAGACTGGCGTGCAGGGTGCCCATGAGGGTGCAGAGCAAAGGGGCCCTTGGTCATCGCTGGCACAACCGTGTCACCGCATCGGAAAACCGACTGTGGGTTTATAAAGTTTCGCGTGTTCTGATCATATAACCCAGCAATGCCAGTCCCAGGATTTGAGCAGAAGATGAGAGTGCAGGAGGGGGGGCCCTCCGAGTGGGGTTAGCGCCCTTATAGAAGAGAGCCCCTCA
The DNA here is from genome assembly GCA_004027475.1 of Anoura caudifer. NCBI lineage: Eukaryota > Metazoa > Chordata > Mammalia > Chiroptera > Phyllostomidae > Anoura > Anoura caudifer. The sequence continues at coordinate 52,583 of PVKU01007858.1, forward strand.
CCCTCTGTCATGGCTGTGAAGCAGGAAGCAGGCCTTCAATAGACACTGACTCCATTGGCACCTTGATCTTGGACCTCCCAGCCTCCAGAACTGTGAGAAATGAATGCTGGTTGTTCACAAGCCACCCAGTCTCTGTGTTTTGTCACAGCAGCCAGAGCTGGTAAAGACCAGCCCCAAACCAGAAACCACCCAAAGGTCAGTCAACAAACAAGGTGACTGAATGAACAAGTGCAATGAATGGGCCATCACTCAGCAACACCCAGGGAAGGGACACGGGCACATCAGCAGCACAGGTCACCTCAGAGACAAATGTTACGCCGGGCAAAAGGAGCCAGATGTAAAAGCGCAAGCACCTACATCCATTTATTTCCGTGACATTTGAGGACAGTTTAAAGTCACCTGGAGTGATGGACGCAGACCCATGGCTGCCCGGGCCTGGAGACAGGGCACCCTTGACTGCGCAGGGCAGGAGGGGATGGTCTGGGGTGGGGGAGATACTCCACACCATGCACAGGATGGTCATGCCATGGGCGTAGACGCTTGTCAAAACTCATCGAATGGTGCTCTTACTCAGTACGTTTTACAGTGTAAAGAGTTAGACATCAATAACGCTGATTTATTTAAAATGTTAGAGAAAGAAATATGTATGAGGGAGGACCCCAAAAACCCAGAATTTATTTGTAAAAAACTGTGCATTTATTCTCATGTGTTTGAACTTCAGTCGCCTCCCATGTGCCCTGCATCTGATGCAATGCACCTATCGAGGTATTTGTTCCACTGCTCACGACAGTGTTTGAACTCGTCAATTTTGATGCTAAATTAGTGCTTCTGCCATTTTTTTGTTTCACCTCTTCCACATCGGCAACATGTTTCTCTTTGAGGACACTTTTCATCCAGGGAAGCAAAAAAAAAAAGTCACTGGGGGCGAGGTTGGGTGAATGGGGAGGGTGGGGTACAGGGGTCACACCATTTTTGGTCAGAAACTGCTGAACACTCAGCATGGTGTGGGCAGGTGGGCTCGTGAATCACGCATCATGAAACGGGCAACTGCATTGAAAGTCTTCCCCCAAAATTCACCCAAGTCGAACACAGCCTCTCACAACAACGCCAACAGGTGCACCGATAGAGACGGGTTCCTAATACACTCACCTGGCGGGAAAGCCTGTACTACAAGGGGCCCACCCTGCAGAACACAAGGCCAGTTTTTTGGGGTCACCCCTCATATAGTAAGAGTTATGTTATAGAAGCCTGTGTTCCGCACCCTCATGAAGGGGACCCAAGAGGAAAAGGGCCTGGTACCTCCATCTTGCACCTGACCCTCAGCCCTGAGCCTCCTTCTGCAGCAGCTGAAGGAGCCCTGGGCTACGCTGCAGGTAAGTCCCTTCACTCTGTGCCCTGGTGGGCCTCCCCCAGGCTGCCCTTCCGGAGTCTGATGGACATTTTGGACAGATAGCTCTCTGGCCTGCCGGCTGTCCTGTGCACTGTGGGGCTCAGCAGCACCCCTCACCTCCACCCACGAGGCACCAGGCTCATCCTCCCCAAGCTGGGCCAACCAGAAATACCTCCAGATGTTGTCACATGTCGCCTGGGGGGACAAAATCATCCTGCGAGGACTCTGCCTCAGGCCTTCCTTTTTCTGGTCTCTTTTAGATCTACAAGGGACCTCATCTCAGCCCTATCCGTGTAAAGACACGAGATCTTTATATCTACACACCCTGAGCAATTCCACTCAAAATTTAGGCCTTCATGCAAGATTCGTGTGTGTGCCTGTATCAAGGGGCGGGGAGGAAGGTGACACACAGATTCTAGGACTTTTCTGGAAGACGTGAATCACAGCAGTGAGGCAGACTGGAAACAGGGCGAAAGGTGAGAGCAGACTCCTCTGGGAAAGGACACGGGGAGGGAGAGAGCAGAAAGACGCACACGGAGGTCGGTGTACAAGATCACAAGTGGCTTTTCGGTTGGCTCAGCCGCAATGTGAAGTCCCCATTTGGGAGGAATGAAAATTAGGTCTGTCTGCTGAGGACCATGTACTCCTCCCGATTGCCCCCCTCCCCCAATACCAGCTGCATTAAAGGCCTAAACAGTAACACACATTGATGCAAGTCATTGAGAAAATAAAGAAGAAAAGATGACTTGGCAGAAAAATGGGCAAGTAGCACATATGGCTTGCAGAAGTCACACAAATGACTGATAGATACGAAATCAAATGTGCCTTCTCTTTTGAGCTACGTGTTTGGCAAAAAATAACCCCTCCCCACAGCGTGATTGTGAGGAATGGGCACGTTTTCTTCTCTGCTGAGGGGGCTGCGGCAGAGGCCGAACCTGCTGCTGCCACCCCAGGGCCCGCGTCCCCAGCCCACACTAGGCAATGCACCTGGAAAAGGTAAGTCTGCATTGCCTCGGGGCCCTGGCAGCCTGCAGGCCCTAACTGCCTGGGCAGCCTTCAGCAGACAGGCCAGCAGTGACCCGGGCTACCCATGTCTGCCACCTGCCAGGCCTGCGAGGGCAAGTCACTAAACCTCTCTGTTCCTGGATTCCCAGAGATGCCAAACGGAAACAGTAGTTGCTCCCACCTGGTGGGGTTCCTCGGAGGATTAAATGAGCTAATGCAGGCAAAGGGCTTAGAAGGTTTCTTCCTCCCTTCCTTCACCCCACTGCAATAGATTACTGTATTTTGCCATGTATGAGGCATGCTTCTTTGCCCACATTTTTGAGGGAAAAATAAGGATGCACGTTATACATGGGTCATGCCAACATGTGGGTGTGCATTGCGCACGCGAGCGCATTATTCATGGCAAAATACAGCTACCAAATGGTACGTCTCCGAGCTGGTATACATTGCATGAGTTTGGGGATTTCGTCACTTTTGTCAACATCCTGTATCCCCCCGGGGCAGAACTCAGCCCATCGCTGGCCCTCAAAACCGTGGCTGAAACGGAGGGATGCATCCCCCCCTTCTAGAATAGAAGTCACAGGGGAGCACACGTCCTGCCTGGTGGTAGCCTAGCAGAGACTCGGGGAACTACTAGTTGAACAGGGAAGGAATGCCTACAAGCTGCTCTCACTTGCTGATTAACTGACCAGACCCTGGGGGTGTGGGCGTGTGTGGGTATGTGGGTCGGCCTGAGCAGCAGGTTTCCGCCACGGGCACCGAGCACAGAAGGCAGACTCCCCTCTGAGGGTAAGCAGGCGCCCATTGTTAGCAACAGTAACTGATCCTAGGTAACATTTTCATTATCAGGCATAGTTGGATACACTCTACATACTTCATGTATCGAATCTTCAACCCTGTGAGGTAGGCGCCGTGATCTCCACTCTGCAGAGCCAAGCACTGAGGCACCAGAGAGCTGAAATATTTTACTTAAGGTATGCAGTCAGGATTTGGAAACCGCCGGGCCCTGGAGCCCGTGGTCTTGGCCGGGGTGAGAGAGGAGGAGGGTGTGGTGAATTCCAGAAGTGCACACCACCAGCCTTCTAGTGTCACGAGCAAGTCACTATTCTAAACACAATAGGAGTGTCAACTATTTGGGACCCCTATTGGGGGGGAGGGGGCTCAGTACCAGTACCCTGGGGGCATTGGCTTCCCTCTTGCAGGCGAGGTGGGGCAATGCTGGAGCCTGAGGTTACAGGAAATGTGTACTCCTATGTACACTTATAAAATGCAACCCCGTCCCCAAGCAGAAAAAATGAATCAAAGCCCCTCCTTGCCCAATTGGTTCACCTGCCATTGTCAACTGTCACCAACCCACCTGGAAGGGGACACAGGGGCTGATTGAAATCATTGTTTCCATGGTGACATAGGTGCATGAAAGGAGCAACTGTAGCCCGTCTTCACTTAAGATTTCGATATTTCGTTCATCAAGGATTTTTGGTGTTTCAATTTTCTGAAAATAGTGCATTAAAATGACTGTCCAGATTACTGAAGTGTTTTGGTGGCTTCTTAAGTTTTGCTCCTGTTCCTGACCTTGCAAGTAACTGACTTGCCCTTCTTTTGGGGGAGGGGGAAACCAACAGGTGAGCGTGCAGCCAGGTGGCCCAGGTGAGAGGAGCTCCCGGCTGCTGACTCGTCCTGGTAGACAGGTGGCTTGCTTGTGTGGATGGGGTGCCATAGGGAGGACTTGGTTTCTCGTAATGACCTCTTTTGGGGCCTCTGCATTTTCCTAAATATAATGGAAAAATAGGATTTTTAATCAAATCCCCTGGGTAATGGAGGAGACATAGACAGGAAGGATCAACATCTTTTGTCTTTTAAACGTGTTTAAGTTAAGATAAGCTTCCTTGCCTCTTCTTCCCCCAAATCCATAGAAATTATAGAATTTTTATAACTAATAGTATACATGAGGGAAAAACTGTTTCTTTAAGGCAAAACAAAATCAAAGTCTAAATGGGTGGTTTTGAGCAGGGGAAACCAGTTGTTCAAAAGGCCGATGTGTGATAAAATTAAAGAACATCCTTTCAGTGTAAAAAGTCTTTACACAACCTAGATCACAGAGAGGAAGAGAGGAATCTCTTACAGTCTGGAATTACGGTTTGGGAACATGCGCATGTGATTCCCTCTACATGGGCGGAATCTCACCCATAAACAAAGGAAGACATGAATCCGCACCTGTCCTCATAGGAATCCTGTATGTCAGTGGGTCTCAGCCACGGAGCTCCGGACTCAGGGGTCCTGCCATGGGGCCTGAGACTGGGGGTTCACATGCTGTGTGTGAGATTTGAATGGAGGACAACTTTCCAGCTGACAGCTAAATGAAATCGGACCTGGTTGTCACGGCTGCCCATGCCGTAGACCACAAAAACTCGTTAGTGCCTACTAGGGTGGATGGGGTCGCGTAGGGCAGTGTTCTGGATCTGCTCGGAGCCCGTTGCAGCTTCTTGGCATGAGAAAATGTGGGTATAGAACATTTCCAGTTCTTGGTTTTCGAGGCTAAAGATTTTGTTCAGGTGAGAAAAGAATATATACATAGGTATTAGCCTTTCAGATTTTTCAATTAGTGTGCCTGGCTGTGGGACACGATACATACTTCCTGGTACAGAGTGGATCTAGAGAAACCGTCTTTTCCTCCTTTTAGGTTCTGGTTTTTATGTGGTGTTGGTTTTTGCTGGCTGGGGTTTCCTTCCAGATCCCTGGGTTGCCATGGTGCCATTTTGGCTTTTTAAAATGTTTTGTGGTTCTTGGGCTAATGGCCCCACTGAAATGAGTTCTTACATGCAGAACTCTGGCTCTTGGCACCCCGTGCCGGGAAGCCAACATTTGCGTGCCACGTGAGGAGAAGATGCCCAGCTTATGATGCCTCGAAGAGTGTGGGTGGGGGAGGAAGGGACGGCCTGGGCTGCAGGCCCAAAAGGAGTCCCCTTGCAGAACCCACGAGTGGAAACTGTCTAGAGCAGAAGGACTCAAGGGAGGTTGAAACCCCGCCCAAGGGCCAATTTTTCACAGTCATGCCTTGTGACAGTCAAAGGTACTCGTACCTGAGGTCAGATGATGTGTTTGGGCATTAACAGTAGTGGCTGCTGCATTTTTTTTTAAATGATAAAAGCATGATACAGTTACAACAAAGAAGACTGGAAACACAGAACGACAAAAAAAAAAAATTTCCTGTCCGGTAGAAATTTTGAAATACAATCAGGATGTTAACAGTGATTAGTGTATTCGTGTAAAAAAAAAAAAAAATTAAAACAAGACCATTGCAACCCCTCCCCCAAGGAAAAGAAAATCGCAACCATGAGGAAGTAAAAAGTCAGTTTTCTCTCTGCGCCCCTCCCCCACGGGGCCGTCCTGCTTCTGGGAGCAGCTGCTTCCCAAAGCGTGGCCTGTGCCCTGTTTTGGCTATTCCTGCAGCCAGACCAAAAAAGCAGAGCGTGTGTTGGTCTTAGAAGAGGAGAATACGAATGATCAAAATCCTAGTGACACCTTCAAATAAGCTCATTTGTCAGTAGGTTTGTTTCCTGCCTACTTGTGCCTGGAGCGGTGGTCCCGAGTGGATGTTTCGGCCCCGACGCACTGAGCTGTGACTGCGCTCACATTGCTTTTTGCCTGGAGAAATGTAAAAATGTCTGCTTCTGTCCGCAGATACCTCTCTCCTAAGAGCTTCCTGGTACAGTTTAAAAACGGGCCTTCGAAGGCTACCGGAGACCGAAACTCGAAACTGGGAGAGAGTGATAAGTTTTCCACTCGTCTTCCCCAGTGAGGTGGGGGGAGGGGGGGTAGAAAAACTCTCTTGGGTGGCCGGGGCAGGTTTGGGGTGGACGCCACGTGGGACCCAAGGAAACCGAATTGTGCAAACCTGATTTCTCCTGCTGGCCTGGATGGTCGGAGCGAGTCCCGTAATGTCCGAATGGACGGTTTAATCAATAAGTGGCGTTTATGCCTGAGTTTCCGGTCTTCCTCAAGACGGTATTTTACTGGGCTCTTGGCCATGCTGCTTCTGTTTGCGACTTTTGTCACCAACGCCCCATGCCTCTTTTCTGAAGGTGAACAGCACGGATAACCGAGGTGCAGACAAACCTCTTTGCCACTTACGAAGACCCCATGCCCACCCACCTTCTTCTCTCCTGGGAATCTCAGGGCCCCTGGTTGTTTTACCTGGAAACCCCAGAGGTGCCTGAAGCAGATCAAAGCTGGAAATAACAGCTGGGAACTCACGGAAATGTGAATAGGTTTGGCTTTGGAGACAAAACCGGTTAAAAGTGTCCTGTGGCGGGGAGACATCTACTGCATTTAACACAGTTCCGTGAAGGAAGCAGCCCTACCAGGCCTGTCACACGCCGGCTCAAGGGATGACCCTTCTCCGGCCTCCAGTCGCTCCTTTCCAAAGGGAGGAGGGGAGGGGAGGAGTAAGAGGACCTTCCAGGTGTGTCCTCCAATCCGGATGGCCCTTCTGCCTGCGAATTGCCCCCCTCCCCCTTCTGTTAATTAAATAAACGCTCAGAGCACCTTACAGCACCGGACTTGGCCCTTGGAAGCTCAACGTTCGTGTCTCCTAGTCTTAAAATTCTCAAGTCACTGAGGGTTGAAGAGTTGGCGACATGAATTTCCAGTTCCGAGGGGTGAGGAGAGAGGTGTTGGGTGGAGGGCAGATGCGACTCCAGGGACGAGCAGGGAGGAGAGGCGTGCGGGAGGCCAGGCTGCCAAGAGCGAGGTTGCGGCGGTGTGGCCTGGGCGCCCGCGGGGGGTGCCGGGTGGCTCCTGGGCGCTGCACCGTCCTGGCGCGGGGATCGGAGTCGGCGCTGCCCAGCTCCTGGCCACAGTGGGCCTCTCCCTCACCTGGCGGCGACCAGATAAATGCATTAGGGCCGCCGGCCTTAGCTGGCTTGGACCAGCTAAGGCCTGGTATGGTGTTCTACTGTAGCGGTAGCGGTACCGAGCCAAGAAAGGCCCTGCGCTCGCGCCTTAGGCCACCCGCCTACGCTTGGAGTGGTCAGGTTGCTCCAGGATGAGCCGGGGGAGAGGTGACAGGCACTCCGCAGCCCGTCGAGGCCTCTGGAGGGCGGGGGTCCCTGGAAAAGGAGGGGGGGCGAGAGCCAGGTTTGTCTCTAACAGGTCCCCGAGAGACGCTAGGGAGGTGGCCTTGAATTGCAGGCAAGTTCTAGGCTTTGAGGTGGTTGGAAAACCGAAAACGCACCTTCGCCTGCTGCGAAATGGGTCGACGGTAGTCGAATTAGAGACTATACCCACGACCTGGCCGCTTGGCCAGCGCTCGGGGCGGATGAACGCGCGCACCAGACCCGGAACAGAGATGGATCAGGGCGCTCCCCGGAAGCAGGGGCCCTCCTGGCCTCTCGGCTCCGGGTCTGGCTTGGTCCATTTGGGGGGAAAGCCGATGTTTGCGCGGAAGAGCCAAAGGCTGCAAAGCCGCTTCCAACACACGGATCCGCGGGATGCGCTTAGAAGTGAGCAGAAAATGGAGTAGCGGGGTTGGACGGGCGCTAAGACGAGAAGCATCTACAGGTGTGCAATCGCGCCTTGCACACTATTAGAACACTACTATTTTCCTGTTATTTCGACGTGGCCGCGAACTGATGCCTATAGCGCCGCAGGGTGTGCGCCTTCGTGGGTTTAGACAGTTCGGGCGCTCTTTGACAGTGTCTAGGGGGCCCTGGACGGTAGGTCGCGGGAATGGGCGCCTTCTTCCCGGACGGCCGCAAGCCCCACCTTTTTGGCTCTGCTGAACTGGTCCCAGCCAGAGGTCGCGCTGTTCCGAGGGGCGGGACACGCTCCGAGGCCATCCCTGGAGCTCGGGCTCCCCCTCTCTGGAGAACGAAGAGGAGTCACAGGCCAGCCGTAATCCAGCAATACCCGCCCCGCCTCCTGTCCGGGTTTGCGGTGGGGGTGGGGTGGCCCGGGGACTCGCGCCCGGGGTCTGGCGCCCTCAATCCCCAGGCACCCGCCCACAGCTCACAGGAGGTGGTAGCAGAGCTGAGGCGCTGCTATCCCTGCAGACGCCTCGTCACCTTCTGTCTCGCGTTTCGTGGGCCATCGGAGCCGCTGGGGACCTTGTTCCTGGGCTTCGGCGTGTGTGCTGGCTCCCTAGGGGGCGACAGAGGCTGACAACCTATCACCTCGACATTCCCGATTGAGCGAGGTGGCCGGCGAGGCTTGCCCCGGGGATCCCAACGTTCTGTTCACATTCACAGTTTGGTGGTACGAAGCCCCGGAGGGTCCGGGTAGAGGTACCCTTCCCTGGCGGTGACCGCCCAGAGGGCGCGGCTACTCAGGCGCGCGGCTTCGGGTGCGAGGGCGGCGGGGGGCGGCTCGGGGCTCTGGAGGGAGGTCTGTCTCACTAGCTGGAGCGCCCCCCACCCCCGCAAGCCCCCGCCCACTCCCACCCCGCCTCCAGCTCGCCGCTCGGAGAATAGTTGAGCTTTAAGAAGGGCTGAGGCTTCCGGCGCCCTAACCGAGGCGTGCACGCTTTGGTTTCGGCCCAGAAGCCGTGGGTGTGCGATGTGGGCAGGGTCTCCCTGGCCGAGAAGATTGAGGGTTTATTGGAGCCCCCCTTCTACACCCAAGGCGCGGAAGTAGCGATGTGGTCGCATTCCGCTGGGAGACGCAGCCTCGCCGGGGTCCAGGGAGCTTTCCTTGGGAATGAATGGCTTTTGCCAAGACGTTCGTAAACTTGGGCTCCCTAGGGGTCCCTGAACCGAGCCCCTCCGAACCTTCTGGTCTCCCTTTGCCTCTGCCATAGACGCCTCGGGCTGGGAGGAATGTCCGTCCCTCCGAGTGGCTTGGCGAGCGCTGGGGCGGGAAGGAATGAAAGACTGTACAAGTCTGGGATGGGGGGAAGGCACTTTTCTGCTCAGCCCAGGCCCCACCCTGCCCGGCAGTAAAGTTGCCTGCGCAGACTAGATTGTTCAAGCTGCACCCCAGGACGGGTCTTCCAGTTAAGCCAGGGGTTTAGAAGGCCCAGCGTGGAGAAGAGGTTCCGAGACACTGACCTGGAAGGCAGAGGCTTCCGAAGGAGGCGCCGCAATCTCTCCACTGGAGTGCCCAGGACCCTAGCCTTCCCCGCCGTGGGCGCCAGCGTGCCTGCCGCGGCGCCCCCCCCACCCCCGTGCGATTCCTGCAGCGCACAGGTTACCCCCTGCCTCCACCCCTGAATCCCCCCCCTTCTGTGGTTTTTCCTTTCACCCCCAGGCCCCGGTGTGTTGGAAGCACGGTGTCAGGGGTCGTCTGTGCATTGTCCTTTGTACTTTTTAATGCAAAGAACCGAAAAATATTCCCTAAAGCCCCCAGGGGCCTCATTTCCAGGTTTGTTGTCACCTCGGGTCGGAATGGTCACCTCGGATCTGCCCACTCTTGAGGCCAGGAGGAGGACACTTCGCTCAGAGGTTGCCTGTCTTTAAGCTCTCATCTTAGGCCCATCTGGGTTTTAGAAATGCGGAAGCTTAAACGGACCCGAGGAGCAGCGGGAAGGCGGCGGATGCAGTCTTCTGCGGTCAGGTAGCAGTGTCCACTCCAGGCCCCACGCTGGACTGGAAGGATTGATGACTATTCCGAATCCCGGTCCTCACCATCCCCTTCCCCAAACCCCTCAGAATGTTTGGCTCAAATACCCAGATGGGACGTCCCAGCAAAATTCGCCCTTCAGAATTACCGACTTTCACCTGGCAGTGGAAAAAGCCAATTGCAATCGTTGGGCCAATGGATTTCGTTTCTTTAAATTTTAAAAAATATTGCCCGTTGCTTTCAAGTTTCAGTGGCAAATACATATTGAGGGGAGAGGCCAAGTTCATGTGGAAGGAAATTTCGTTTTCCTCCTAAAGCTGCGGAGCTGGGGTGGTCACCTCTCCAGCCCCTCCCTACCTCCTCCCTGCCCCCACGCCCCCCCCACCCCCACCCCGCCCGTGGTTCTTGGGTCTTATTTGGCCCCGCACCTCTTTTCTCCGCTGAGTTGAGGCTTCGGAGTGTCTGGTCGGTGGGAAGCAGCTGCGGAGCTGGCGCGGCGCAGGGCAGGGTCGGGCTGCGCGAGGGTGCGTGGGTTTCCCCCTGGCCACAGGCAACCGGGGGATGCAGCTTCGGGCGAAGGCGGCGACTCTGTGGCCCCGGACCTCGGCGCGAGAGGAGCCCCGAGGCCCTTGGGGCAGCCTGACTCCCCTGCAGGCCTGCCTCCCCCATCTCCTCGAAGGTACTGGATGGAGCCGGGCGGGAAGGGAACGTCTCAAAGAAGTTGTGGTTCAAGCTGCAAGGATCCCAGCCTAAGCTTTGTCCGGAGCGGGTGGGGTGAGGCGTTTTAGGAGACGAGGGGACCCCCGCTGCGGAGACGCCCCGAAGGCGGGGGTCTCTAATTCAGCGTGACGTCCTTTTAGAAGATGGGGGAAAGCGCTCTAGGCGAAAGAGGGGGGCTCTTGGGTGTTTAGATTCGGGTCCCCGGCTCGGCCAATCTCGGGCGCGTACGGTGGGGACGGAAGGCGCGACGGAGGACCCCGGCTCCGCCGGTGGAGGCGCTCGCAGAGGTGCCGCCCACCCCTCTTTTAGCCCCCTGCATCTTGAGTCTCCGCGCGGCGCCTGCCCGGGGTGCGGGGCGGAGCTAGGCTGGGACTGGCTGGGGGCCGCCCCGCCCGGCGCCCGGGCCTTCGCGCCGGCCCCCGGGGAGGAGTTATGATAATTTCCTTCTCATTAAGGCGCCCGGGTCCCCCGGCTATCGCCGGGACACGCTGTGCGGGCGCGGCTTCCCGGGTCCCTGCCAGCGGCCTGTACGCCGGCGGCAGCTGCATCTACGCTGGCAAAGCCGCGGATGAGCGTCCGGTGACCGGTTCAGCGAGACCCGCGCGCGGCGGGAGCGGTGGCAGACGCCTGGTCACCGTGACCCCAATTTTGGATTTACCGCTGGGGGGGTGGGGGGAGCCTGGATTTAACTGGCGGCTGTTTTGGGGGACGCAGGACGCCATGTTGTGGAAAATAACTGATAATGTCAAGTATGAAGAGGACTGCGAGGTGAGCTGGGCACATGGGCGCAGCCCGGCCCCGCCCGAGTACCGAGGTCGGGGGCAAGGGTGCACGAGCCGCAAGCAGGCACCCGCCGCTGCCCCTCGATGGGACGGGGTCCACTTTTCCGGACACCCCCTAGTCCGTTTCTCCGGGACCCCCTTCCTGAATCGGGTCTTTCCTAAAGCTCTAGCCCCGGGAGCAGGGCCTGGAAAGAGAATGGTAAATCCCACCCACAAAGCTTACCGGTCGGTTTCACGCGAAGCAAAACAGCCCTTCTTCCCGTTTTCTCGGAAGAGCGTCTACAACCCTTCCTTAGACGTGGCTTTTACGCACGAAATCTCCGTCCAAAGGGGTCAGGCGAGGCGACATGCCTGTGGCACCTTCGCGGAGTCTCCCCCGAGGCGGGCTTGTCCACCTGCCCCGCTACCTTCTCGGGAAAGAAGAAGACAACATAGAAGTTTGGCTTTCGGGAGAAGTGGGGGCTGGGGAGTGTTGAGGGGGGTGTTTGAGGCCAGATGGGGCCGTAAGCGCTCGGAGTGCTCCAGCCTGTCGGACAGGTTGGGCTAGAGTTTCGGAGAGTGGGAGGGAGGGAGGTGTCGAGCGGGAAGAGGAAGACGACGCAGGTGGCGGGAGGCGTGAGCCGGGGCGCTGGGTGAGGGGAGCGGGGCCGGGGGCCCGCGGGAGCGCACCGCGCCCTGGGTACCCCTGCTAGCAGCCCCGTGCTCTTCCGCCAGGGGGCGACAGTGCCATGTTTCTCCCGGTTCCCACCGCCTCCCCTGGAACCCCGGAGCACTGGGACACGTCCTTTAGGGATTAAGTCGGACAGCCGTGGGGCAAGGGGAGAGCGCAGGCAAGGATGCCCAATTTTCGGGGTCCTTCGGTCTCCATTTGTGTTCCCACTTGCGGGGTGGGGACACGGACTGGCCAGTAGGGCGGTCTCACTTCCTATCCACACATGGGATACGCTCGCAGGGAGGGCAGCTCCGGATGCGGCGCCTTCCTCCCAGTGTTTCTTCTCGAGTTCCCCCGCGGCGCTGGGTGGCATGCGCTACTAGGGAGTGTCACTCGCCGGGAGGTCTTTGTCCTGAGGGCGTGGAGGAGAAATTCCCTGGGGCGGGGGAGATGCGCACTTCCCGCGCTGCGCGCGCTTTACCCGCGCCCGGCGCCTCTCCAGGTTCTTTCGCTCCGCGACGCGAACATGTGCGGGCTGGTGAGCGAGAGCTCACTGCACCGCGTGCACCGCGTGCGCCCCGGGTGGACTTCCTCCAGGGCCTGGAGCTCGCCCTCGGTACCTGCGAGCGCCTCCGGCGACAGAACGCCCAGACTTTCGCCGCGGGTCTTTGAGCGCGCCTCCCCCCAGGTTTTTCACCAATCTAATTTCCCTACGCGGTTCACAACGAAATCCCCGGGGCACATTGCTCCTGGGTTCCCTCCGGCCCGAAGGCGGGCCCCGCCGGTTGGATCCCCGCCGGCGCCCGGGGCGCACGGCTCAGCGCTCCCGCTACAGCCGGTTCGCAGTAGCGGGGTTTCGTACTAACCGGGAGTCGGTTTCTCTATCCCAGGATCGCCAGGACGGGAGCAGCAATGGGAACCCACGTCTCCCCCACCTCTCCTCCGCCGGGCAGCATCTCTACAGCCCCGCGCCGCCCCTCTCCCATACCGGAGTCCCCGAATACCAGCCACCACCCTACTTTCCACCTCCGTACCAGCAGCTGGCTTACTCGCCATCGGCGGACCCCTACTCGCATCTGGGAGAAGCGTATGCCGCTGCCATCAACCCGCTCCACCAGCCGGCGCCCACGGGCAGTCAGCCGCAGGCCTGGCCGGGCCGCCAGAGCCAGGAGGGGGCTGGCTTGCCCACGCACCACGGGCGCCCAGCCGGCCTGCTACCCCACATCTCCGGGCTGGACGCTGGCGCTATGGGCGTCCGCAGGGATGGCTACCGCCGCTCGGACCTGCTGATCCCCCACGCGCACCCCCTGGACGCCGCGGGCCTGGCGGAGAACCTGGGCCTTCACGACATGGGCCAGCAGATGGAGGAGGTGCAGGTGAGCGGCGTCTAGGCTCTTGCCCCCTCCTGCCGGGACCGTTGGCTCATAGACTCTGTCCTAGCCCCCTGCCCAGGGTCCCCGGAACTTAAAGAAAACTTTGTCATTTCTCCCCCAGATCGTGGACGAGCAGCATCTGCTTCTGCATGATCAGACTGTTATTCGCAAAGGTAGGGCCACACACGGTCTGTGTACTGGCTCCTGGTTGTTAACGGTGCTGCGAAGTTGTTAATTTAATGGCAAGGTGGGGGCCTTCGGTGGTTTGCTTGGGACGTTCGTGGTGGGGGAGGGACAGGAATTGAGGGGAGGCAGGTTTTAGGAGCGAGGAGAGAGGGGATTTCTTTCCCACCTGAACGAGAAGGGGTAGGTTACTCCTTGAATTCGAGGTGGTTTTTGCCCTGTCGGAGGAAGCCTTCCAGAGGGGAGCGAACTCCCGTTTAATTTGGGGAAAAGCCACACCACGTGCCTTAGTCGAGCGGTGGGTTGTGCGGCAGCTTCAACTGTCGAGCGAGTTGCTGTGATTTTTATTGTCCAGTTCGAATATGCATAGGGGCAAGGATCCTTAACTCTGACCTGCGAGAAAATATCCTGAAGCCGCCTGACCTAGGACGATCGGGGCCTGCACACACCAACCAGGCTGGGCGGTCTGGCGGGGGCTGGGTTTCTGCAGGCAAAAACCGGGAAGGGGATTTGGAAAATTGGATTATTGTACTTGGTGAGTGAGTGGCTTGTGAAATTAAGTTACGGGCTGACGGGATTTCCAGTCTGGCGGTTTTGGGAAAGAGAGCAGGGCCTAAATTAAAGGCAGTCTGTTACTTGAAGTTAAACTGCTTTGAGATCAACTGGGGGAAAAATGGATTAAAAGGAAAAAAAAGCACCTCAGAAAATAAACTGCATTTCCCAGTAAATTTATAACAGAACAGGTTTGTTTGTACTTAAAAACCTATCGCGATCGGTTGCACGGAAGGATTTTGGCAAAGGCTCTGAGTGTGTCCTGTGATTTTGGTTGTTCCTTCAAGTAAGAAAAACAAAATCACCACGTATTTAGTATCGAAGCAGGTTTTTTTTTTTTTTTTTTAACGAATGTTCTAATTAAACAGATTTTTAACAGGTGGCTATAGAATGAAAATCCTCCATGCTTGGGATCTTGGCTAATTAACTTTTCAAGGTGTTAACTTGTGAATTTCAGATTCGATTATTTTTGAAGAGCAGGGCTTAAAAAAAAAAAAATCTGCCATTTATAGCCCCGCATACGATGATGTTTATTTGGGTAGAGCGCTCTTTGGGCTTTGGTTCCTGGTGGGAAAAGGACTCTTTTGCTGGGATGGGGTCCCCCCCCACCACCAAGACTGCTGCGTCTGATCCTCATTCACAGGGCCCATCTCCATGACCAAGAACCCCCTGGGCCTCCCCTGCCAGAAGGAGCTCGTGGGGGCTGTGATGAACCCCGGCGAGGTCTTCTGCTCCGTTCCTGGAAGGCTGTCGCTCCTGAGCTCCACATCTAAATACAAAGTAACTGTGGCTGAAGTCCAGAGGCGACTGTCCCCACCGGAGTGCTTGAACGCCTCCTTGCTGGGAGGTGTTCTCAGAAGGTACCCTGGGGGCACACTTGGGGCTCGGTGGCTGGGTGGTGGTGGCTGGGGGTGAATGTAGGCAAGGACCAGGAGGTATTTTTAACATTTATGTAACTTTGAGACCTAACACTGCATTCTAATCAGCTCAGAGGGTTTTAGTGCATGTCTTCTCTTTTAGAAAGTGGCAAATGTAGAAAGAGGTGCTAAAACAGCGCCAGCAAATTATCATTTGGTTAGAATTTATTCCATGTACAAAGCGGTGGCCTCTGTATGACGGGGAGGAGAAACACCAGGGGGTTCCCCCAGGGAGGTTTTTGGGGCTCTCGCCGCAGTGTTTACAAATGAAAATGTATGGACTCCAGTGCAGCTTGCGATATTCTGTGATTTAAAAAAAAAAAAAAAAAGTTGGTGATGCTTTAAAAAAAAAAAAAAAAAAGAGTTTTGCATTTTACCAGGAAGAATTCCTAGGGACTCCCTGTGCCATCTGATTATGGTCCACAGAATGTAGATAGTCTCGGAGCCATTTCGGGTTTGATGGCAGGCGAGGAATTTGGGGGTTCGAAGTGTGGTCTCTTCAGTAGCCACAACACTTTCTTGTGCCCAGGGCCAAATCTAAAAATGGAGGCCGGTCCTTGCGGGAGAAGCTGGACAAGATTGGGCTGAATCTTCCAGCCGGGAGACGGAAGGCCGCGCATGTCACCCTTCTGACATCCTTAGTAGAAGGTCAGTGGAGTTTTCTGGTGCTTTTAGTTTGCTGGGTTCCGTCTTTACTATTTCTCTAATGAAGAAAGCTTAAAAAATGCCTTTTGGTCATGGGCAGAGCAAAATGAAGGCGATTTGGATGGTCCTCGGTTCACTAGAATGAGTTACAGTAATTTTGTCAAATAAGTTAGCGTTTAAATATCTGTTCTGGGTTCCCCGGGAGATCAGTGAGAAAAAGAAATGGGTTTTTTCTAGCCTAAGAAATCACATTATCGGGTGTTGAGACATTTCCTGTTTTTAAATGAACCAGTTTTTGAAGATGCGGCCCATCCGTTAGTACGCCTTCAAAAAGCTAGTCACTTCCTGGTGGACAGAAGCGTGGCTTCTGTTTTTTGTAGCTGTGGAATACTGAGATTATTGTAGTCAGCAAAGGGAAACCCTGTGCGCAAGGGGCCTGGTCCAGATCACAATTCCATTGTTCGTTTCCCCCCATCGAAAGAAAAATGTATGGGAGCACACAGGCGGGCCCCTCTTCCCCAATCCTGAGATAGTAGGAGGTGACATTTCAGTTTTGTGAGTGGCCCTGCTCCACCCAACCTGGAAATGCAGCCTTTAAAGGGAGGAAATGAGGGGGAAAAAAGTAATTTTCATTTCATGTATTTTTTTATTGATTTTTAGAAAGAGAAAGGAGAGAGAGAAACATTGATTTGCTGTTCTATTTATTTATGCATTTGTTGGTTGATTCTTGTGTGTGCCCTGGCTAGGCATCGAACCCACAACCTTGATGTATCTGGGCGACGCTCTAACCAACTAAGCTAGCCAGTCAGGGCTGATGTAATTTAAACACGCGCGTGCGCGCGCGCACACACACACACACACACTCTTAATGGGCCAGGGAAAGAGGCTGGGACCCGCAGGCTTACCCTGCAGCCTCCAGCCGCCTAGAGCACCTGGCCCAGTCAGCTGGGCTCTGGTGTGGGGGGCGGGGGGAGCCCATGAGGGGTACTGTCCTGTAGCCAGGCAGTCTTTTAAACACTTTCTTCCCCTCGTCTCAGGGTGCTAAAGAGCCTTGGCAGGGCCACGCTCTACCTTTTCACAAGTGCCTTCGGAGGTCAGGGGAAGGACCAGGGAGCTGCCTGTTAACTGCCTGTTGGGGACCAGCTGTCTGCGTGGAACGCAGTTGGGGGCGGGGGGGGGGGCGGGTTCTGCGTGCATGGCGCACGAAGTGTGTCTCTGCTGGGTTTTCTTACCAGCCTGGTGTAGGGGTGTCTGATTAAGAGAGTGTGCTGGAACAATGGCGCTTAGATTCTCATTCAGTTAAGTCTGTGGAGGCGAGCGGGTGAGGGGACGCCATCTGGGTTTCTGAGAAGCTCTAGCAGCCAGGCAATGTGGAGTCCGCACTGGGCACCTCGGTGGGGTGGGGGGAGGTGGCGCATCGGTTCCCTCTCCCTCTGCTCCCCCAGTATCTTGCACAAAGGGTGTGGGTAACCTCCAAGTTGGTGATCGGGGAGTTTACCATTTCCAACAGGAAAACCACTCCTGCCTCCCTTTCTTAAAGAAACAGTCTAGTCACTTGTAGAAAGATCCGTGTCAAAGACTTAGTGCCAGTTTCATAAAGAGAAGCGACTGGTTAGTGGCCATCAAACATACTCGTCTTTAAATTTTCTTCTCCCCAGCGGGAACTATTTTTTAATTACCAAGAGAAAGCGTGGGTGTGTCTCAAGGTCTCTCTGCTCAAGTCGGGCAGGGGACAGGTTGGCCTTGTTCAACATGTCACACGTGTTGGGGTCTGTTCTCCACCCACGGTAGGATCTCGCCCTCTGCTCCGAGGGGCGTCCCTCCTTCCCGGCCGGGTTGCGGTCCCCGTCTGTGCTCTCAGTTAGAATGCACAGCGACTGGTCCAGGAGGGACGGGGCAGCGTGTCCCCAGTGGCGGTGGCCATCCTAACGCCTTTCGTGATTCCAGGAGAGGCCGTTCACCTGGCCCGGGACTTTGCGTATGTCTGTGAAGCGGAGTTCCCCAGCAAACCGGTGGCTGAGTACCTGGTCAGACCGCACCTGGGGGGACGGAATGAGATGATGGCAAGGAAGAACATGCTGCTGGCTGCGCAGTAAGTGCCCAGACTTAAATCTGAGGGCTTACCGCTCTGACCTGGAGGTTGAGGGGCCGGCAGGGACCTTGGCACTCAAGAAATACAGGTTACCTAAGGGTGGAGAGCAACCGAACGTGGCAAGGAGCTTTTTAAATTTTATTCTCAAAGTCAAATGCCTTAAAAGAGCGGATAAGGTGAATGAATGTATTGATCCTGGAGTGAGGGTTTTGGAGCAGTTTAGCTGTTGAGCTCCAAATAGGTAAGCCACCCTTTCACGAGGGTATATTTGCATATGTTGCAAAAGTGTGTTGAAGAGATTATTTGTTTTTTCACACCCAGTAAAGATTATGTGCCTTCTGCCTCCTCTGTGACCAGACCTAAGCTTCCTAAATGCAATGGGATTGGATTTGCAGGAGACCAGTGGGCAAATTAAATGTCTCAAACAGGACTTGATGCCACTGTGGGGTTTCTCATAGAAGCCAACAGCAAATTGGTTTTAAAATCATGGGAAATGAAGCAGAACTTGTCAAGTCGGGAAACGGGGTAAAAGGAAGGGGGGAACACAGTGAACCAGCCTGGATAAAAAGTGAGTTTCGGGGAAATGTGTGATTCTCCAAGTTGGTTTATTGGTTTATTGAACCCACCCGGTGCCAAACATGCCTTACCCTCCTGGGCTGGAAGCCTGACCCCACCTAAACCAGTCCTGGTGGGTGACCTTGGCCATTGGCTGGGTTAACTGGGGTTAATCCTGATATCTTCTCATTGCAGTAAGGATTAAATAAAATAGCGCTGGAAAGAGTTGACTAGCACCCAGTAGGTGCTAAGTGCCACAGTGGGCTAGGATATTAGCATTAGTTTAAAGCCTCCTGCCGTGGCTCAGGCCAGAAGTTCTCTGATGGTCTCCCACTGGTCCTCGTCAAGGTAATTGAGGGTGAGCTCACAGGTGTATGTTGTCTTCACAGACAAGTGTGCAAAGAATTCACAGACCTCCTCAACCAAGACCGCACCCCCAACGGGAACAACCGTCCCGCCCCAGTCCTGGAGGCCAACATTCAGAACTGCTTGTCACACTTCAGCCTGATCACCCACGGGTTTGGCAGCCAGGCCATCTGCGCCGCCGTGTCTGCTGTGCAGAACTACATCAAGGAGGCCCTGCTCGTCCTCGACAAGTCCTACATGAACCCCGGAGACCAGAGCCCCGCCGACTCCAGCAAGACCTTGGAGAAGATGGAGAAGCACCGGAAATGAAGTGGGTGGGAACACAGGATTGAAGAGGTGGGGGGAGGGGGGCAACATTCTCCAGAACCACTCTGGACCAGCACAGATGGGGGGGGTGGGGGAACTCCTCTTGCCTGGGGGACAAGTTGAGCTTGTTACCCTTGTTCCCATTAAAAAGGCCTCTCTCTGGATCTCCGGATCTTGACTTGACCATGACCTCTCTTGGAGTCCTTAGTATTTCTCCGGCGCTGTAGCGTCCGACACCTTATTAGGTGACAAGGACTGGTTCTTTACTCATTAAGCTCATGTTTTATTATTTTGAACCCCTTTCTTCCTATCTCTGAAGTGGTGCTAAAAGTTTTCAAACCTTTTCAGTCCATCCCCTGGGCTAACCAGAAACCCACACGCTCAGCTGTTGAAATGTCAAATTCGGCGTGATGCAAATCAACACAAACTTGCAGTGTGTTGAGGTCATTGCTGGCTTCTGTGCCCACTAAATATTTATCTTTAAAAAAAGTATTTATCTAGTGTTTTTGGATACCAAATCCTACACACAGTAGGAGGCAAATGCTATCCACTTAGCAACTAAATTAATAGGTGGTATTTAGGCACACTTAAAACCCCTCGTTCAAAGGGGCCTTCGGGTTTTATAGAACTTGTAGAGACAAAGCCTGCTGATGATTTTATGTGTTGTTTTTTTTTTTCTTACTCTTCAAATGGGAGATTCTTTGGAATGACTTTGTTCATTCCTTTAAGGTACTAAAGCTTTATCTGCATATTTATTTCACATCTGGGTGTTTGAGGAAACTTGAAAAAGTAGGCATGAAGCGTTTTGGTTGCCTGTCATCCCCCCCCCAGCCCTGGAGGAAGCGCTGTTATTTGGAGAAAGTGTGTCATGTGTACAGAGTTTATTTATGCATAATTTAATCGGGTCTGTAAATACGGGTGCACTTCTTAATGACTTTCTGAGACACGGGGTTCCATTTCAAATAACTTTTACAGGTGATGGGGTCATCTAAAACACATCCTTAGGTTTGATTCATGCGCACACAGGGTATTAGGCATTAGGGCTCTCTGTTCTTGGTGCGGAAGATTCTCTGTAATTGAAGCTCTCTGTTCACAAAGCAATAACTTGGTGTCTCACTCCCGTTGGGCTGATCTCAAACTGGGGCGTGCAGTGCGGTGCATGGGGTGCCGTGGAGGTTTGGAATTGCGCTCCATGCCTGTAAACGCTCATATATTCACTGCTGTGTATATGAGACCTGTACAATAAAAAGTATTCTCGATAGACGCTGTGCCAGTCTGGTGATAACTTGATGGTTTGAAGCCTCGGGGGCGAGGGCTGCAGGGGCAGAGCCGGGGTGTCTGGACTGGGCTTGGTTCCCAGGACTGAGGGAGTAGTAAGGTGGCGGCCCAGGGGGAATCGGAAGTGTCATCTCTCCCCTGCAGTGCGGCTCAGCTGCCCAGGTTCTGTGTTCACCAGGGGCCCTTGGGAAGCGTTGGAGGGACGGTTTATTGACCGCAGTGAGAGACACAGTTTGGGAATAATGAATAACGTCTCTTGCGTAAGGCTCCCCCGTTGAGAAACACTGTATTGTGCGTCCAAGTTGCCACCTGAAAATCCTGAGAATGGAAGCGATTGTGGGCACTCACTGGGCAGACATTCCTGTGCCGGACCTGGCATCCGGTCAGATGTAAGCCATGGAGGTGCGGGCTCGTCCTTCCAGAAAACCCAAGTCGCCCATGTGTGGAGACGCGGAAACGTGACTCTTCAAGGCAGGCTGACCATTTTGCCTGCCGGTGAAATCGGCGGCGGGATGGTGGGGGGAGAGCCCCACGGCCCACGTGGGGAGTGAGAGGGTCTGGCAAGGCTCTCGAACTTGCTGGATGTTTTGAGGATCTTGGACGCACACCCGCCGGGACTTGATTTCAAGTCGAAGTGGCCTGGCGTGTCGTCCAGGAAGTGATGTGTTTATAGTTTGGCACGAGTGGCTGGGCTTCAAAGGGAAGTAGGAGCCGAGGGTTTTCCACGGTGGATAAGGCCTTTGCTTCAACTCCAGCCTCATAATCCTTAATGCATAACTCTCCCAAATGCCCAGCAATTCCTGACTTAGTGTTGGCATTGGATGTTAAGCAATTTAAACTCTGCCAACCTAATACTTTGCTCTTGGCAGCCCGTCCTTGGCCACTGAATGTTCTCATTGAGTTGGATTTATCTGGTTGACATGTCAAAATCACAATTGCTTTGCTTCAGAGCAGCTTAAAGAAGCCTTAGGTTGGCGGTTATTTCTCAATCGAGACGGGAGATACTGGGTGTTCAGAGGAAGTCATGGGGGCAAAGGGCCAAAGGTCAAAGGACTATTTTGTTCTCAGCACCGTAACTGGCTTTCGGACTCCAGTCTGACTTTTAGGAGCTGTGCTGAATCGCAATGCAGACAACATCCTGGAAACGCCCCAAAGTCAACCGAGGAGGATCGAAGTGAGTCATGGGCAGAGCTTAATGCTGGCCCCGCGCTCACTTCTCATGCCCGCTGGAAGTCCAGGGGACGGCCACTGGCTTCCCTAGGCCCGGTGCGCTGTTAACAACAGCTTTCTCTTTCCAGCTCCTGAGCTGGCACCGTGCAAAACAACCAAGGCCCCTCCGCAGGTCCCCCCTGAAACGCCGCTGGCTGCTTCAGCTTTCCCACCCAGCTTTTGTTGATTTGAGAGAAGGGCACCTTACGGTGGCTCTAGGTGAGGCGGGGACGTCAGGATGGTAGACTTTTGCTTCCCATCAGCCAGGGGGAGGGTCTGTTTCAAGCCCCGTGTTAGCGAGCTGGCACATCTCTCTCCTTTTTCCCTTCGCCCTGTGCCTTTGTTTGGCTCTGGCATCTTGACAAATTGGGCTTTTCACTAAAGCACATGACACCGCTGAAAGTCTTTGCCCTCTGGGAGAAGAAACGAAATTTCCTCCTTTTCTGCCCCTGGTCGCACTGAAGGGAGAGCCCAGCATTGTCTGAAGGCACGCGTCTAGAATTCCGTTCGCGACAGAGATGCCCCAGCAGGACTGTGCATCTGGTGCCTGGAGACTTGCCCGGCCAGGCACCTGGCACCTTGAAGACGCCCCTGCCTCGCAGACGGTGCACGTTCAGGTTCTCCCCGGGACGTCGGAGAGGGTGTTTCCAATCGCGCGTCATGGAGGTTTCACCTTCCACGTGGGTGCGGTTGACAGTGAGGGTCAGGAAAGGGAAGACCCGACGCGGCTGTTTCTCGTTGTTGTCGATTCTGTAACAATCGCTGTCATTCTTTTCTTTTGGGGAGTTTAGGGTCAGGGGAAGCTTTGAGACCTAAAGTTGCTGAATTTGAATGTCAAAAAACAAGACAGGTAGGGTCATGAAGGTGAGAGGCAGACTCCTCTAGAGGCTTGGTGGTGGGGGCTTTGGGGGACCCATTGCCTGGTTTCCTGGGGGGAATGTTGGACACCAGCTATCGTGAATCCTGAGAGGTTTCTGAAGTTTTCTCCAGTCTTTCCGTTTTGCAGGGGGAGCGGGGGAGCGGGTTGGGGGGGGAGGAAGAGTGATGCTATAAGGTTGCAGCTTGTCTTCCTTTACAAGTAGGTGGAGAACCTGGAAAGTAGCTACCAGTCACAAAGGCAAGGGCAGCCTGGGGCTCCTTGAGGTGAGCTTTCAGGTGAGGGAGCTTTCCATGACCCTCCTGTGGCAGTGACCTTGAGCAAACGTCCCCTCCAGCTGCCCCGGCTCAGCGGGCGGTGAGGGTTTTCCCTGCAGTTGGAGATAAGCTTTGCTTTCGAAAGTTTGATGGGGCAACGCACGGGTGCGCTCTGCCCAGGGTGCTGTCACATCCTCCAAACGATAATGGTTGACTTCCCTCCCAGATCTCACTGTACCTTGGATTTCTCCTCCCGTAGACAGTCATCCATCCGCTTCTCTGACATTCAAAGGCCACTGTGTGGGGAGGCTTGGTGACACTTGCAGCCATCAGAAACTGACCCCTTGCTGGTATTTCCAGCCCAGGCTGGCATTGTGCCTGAGGGCCGGTGATGCCACACCTATCGTGCCCTGAAAGTCTTCGTCCGCTAGTAACGTGGAACACAATCTTCTGCTGAAACAAACTCGACTTCTTTTTTTTTTTTTTTTTAAAGATTTTATTTATTTTCAGAGAGAGGAGAAGGGAAGGAGAAAGGGAGGGAGAGAAACGTCGATGCGTGGTTGCCTCTTGCATACGCCCCACCGGGGGCCTGCCCTGCAACCGAGGTATGTGCCCTGACTGGGAATTGAACCGGCGACCCTTTGCTTTGTGGGCCGACGCTCAGTCCACAGACCCACACCAGCCAGGGCACAAACTTGACTTCTTTATTTTAAACAATTACTCTGACGTTGGAGTTCATGGTCTCCTGGAACGCTCAGTTATTTGGCATCATCATAAGCAGCGTGGCCCCGCCGCCTTTTGGGTAACATCTTAATGAGTGAGATGAGAAGGAAAACATGGAAAGTGAGTCGATTTGAAGGCACAGTTCCAGGGACCTCTTCAAGGAATAGCTGTGTTAAGAATGTTTTCAAGGTCAAATCTCAGTGGGTGTTTTTTTCACGCTACATAGTATTCCCTGTGGCTTTTCACCATTTTCCAATGGAAGACCTTGGACCGAAGGAGTGACAAGCCCAGGTGAGAGTTGGTGGGTTGAAAAGGGGGTCTTAGCCCCTGGCTCTTGAGGAGACTAGAAGCCTTTGGGGCTTCATGGGTGCTGGGAATTGAATTGTGTCCCCAAAGAACTGCAGGGCCACATGAGGGGGGAAGGCCGTGTGACAACCGAGGCGGAGACTGGAGAGTTGCAGCCACAAGCCAAGGAGCACCGAGGCTTGCCGGCCACCACCAGGAGCCGGAAGGGGCCAGGGAGGCTTCTCCCTTACGGATGTGAGGGGAGGTGCGCATTTCCATTGTCCGCACTTGCCCACTTTGCGGTGCTTGTTCGGCCATTGCTGCGGAGCTACCACAGTGGGGATGTGCCCTTCCCTTCGGTGTTTCCTTCCCCGGGTCTGTCTGTGCGTTCTTTTCCAAACGTGGGTGTCCCGTCATCCCTGCATGAAGAATGAGCAAGCCACCTCTGCGGTCTGATCACCCTTCACGGAGACACCTCACTGTTGGATGAAACATCACTCCTTGCCTGTTCCGCCTTATCGACTCGGATGGCCACCGCTGTGTCCTGGTGGCCAGGGCATCAGCCAAGGGCCTGATCTTTCAGCTTCTGGGGGAGGAGCCACCCCCACATTTCTGTCCAAAGCAAATCCTAAACTCTTGGAGGTCTTTTTTGCTTCTCCGTTCTGCTTGCTTATTTCACTGAACCGGATGATGCCCATGGGCACCCCAATATTGACACCTCGGAGCAGTGGCCGCAAAACCTGGCGGGCCACCGGAGGCATTTGGGAGGATTATACATCGACGCTTCTCTGCCTCTGACCTACCGAATCAGAAATTCTGGGTCTAGGATGTAGGACTCATAAGGGGACTCTTTGTGGTTCAACTCTCTGGCTCTTCCAGGAGACCCTCAAGCCCCCCGGGGCAGGGAGAGTGTCGGTCTTGCCCTCCGCGGTCTCACCGAGCACTGGCTAGCTCCATGCCCAGCACAGGTGTCTGCTCAGTGAGCGTCTGTGTTGACTCGTGGGCTGAGTGGGGCGAGGGTAGGTGTCTGCGTGGTCCCTGCGAACAGCCCCTCTCAGGAGCCTCTTCACTGCTCAGGGCCACGTGGGCATCCAGTGCTGACCCACCAGGAGGGAGTCCATCTTCTGGTCTCTTGAGCTCAGCTGATACACAGGGGTTAGCATGTGCCTGTCGGACTGCAGTCCACTCCCCCCGCAGAGTGTGGGCTCGGCAAGGGGGCTCCAAGGACCAGCATAGGGGTGGATGGGCGGATGGGTGGGGGGTGGATGCTACTGTCATCGAGTGAGTAGGGGCCAGGGGTGCTGCTGAACACCCTACAATGCACACAATGCACAGGACAGCTCCCCACGATAAAGAGTAGTCCAGCCCTAAACGTTAACGATCAATGGTCCAGAGGCTGAGAAATGATGCTATAAACACAGAACGAAAACCTGGAGGCATTACCCACACCGTTAAGAGACTTTATTTCTGTGTGGTGGACTTTATCCCTTCGCTTTTGACGGGATACGTTTCTATATGGTGTGACATTTTCAACAACAAATACGTGTTGCTTGCATCCGTAGAAGAGCGAGCGGACAGAATGGGTATATACATGAAAAAGAAGCGGACAGAATGGGTATATACATGAGAAACGGGAAGCAAATAAATGTTCAATGGAATGAATAAAGGGAGCCTATGCAAAGTCCCCAGAGAGGAAAAGACCCGCCCCTCCAAGCGGCTGTTTCCTGAGTTTGGGTTGGGAGCTCAGGTTTTTCACCTGAAGCAATTCCCTGGCAGAGAAAAGGCCACCCCGCCCCCACCCCGCCCCCAAGGCTGGCTTCACCCCCTTCTGGTTCTTTTCCTCTTTGGCCTGAGAATAGTTATCTTCTGTGAGCAGAAGACGTGGTCCCACTGCTCTTTCGGCACCGGACAGAAAAAACTCCGTGGTAGAAGGTGCCAAGCACTTAAGAAAATCTTCAGAAAGACAGAATTTCTCAATTCTTTGCATTTGGTTGTTGCTTCCCCTGCCCATTGCTGCTCCTGGCTCTAGCTGATGACAGGATAAATTCAGGTGTCCCAATTTCTTCTTTATGGTTGACAAAAAGAACAGCCTTCCGTGCCCTTTCGCACTTAGAAGACCCTCTGAGAGGACGGAGGAGACCCACTGAGAGGCTCCCCCCGCGGGGCAGGGGGCCAGATTCTCCACTCATTCTGTCCAGCTTGAATGTTTCAACTTGCCTGCGGCCAAAACAAACAAAACCTGCTCTCAAACCTAGAAAAACACGAGGTTTAGTAAACATGGGCGCGCACACAATATCAGACGCTTACTGTAAAGCGAAGAACCTACAGAAGGAGAGAAAATACACCTGCGTTGTTACTGAATCCCCCAGTTACCCTACTGTAGCCCATTTAACAGACGAGGCCCTGGAGGCCCAGGCAGAGGGTCCCCAGGGAGGCAGCCTGTGGGGACCTTGCTTGGGACCAGGTGCCATGGAGCCCCTGCACGGTAAGAACTTACGCACCGAGCCCTCAGAATGTCGGCCACTGTTATCGGGGCCCCTTCCCAAGAACTGTAGGAGGCAGGCGTTGTAGCCCCCCCTGGTACAGTTGGGGAAACCGAGGACGGGGCTGCTGTGAGTTGCCTGCTCAAGGTCCCTCCCTTGGTACGTGGGATGGCCCCGGGAGGCAGGCAGCCACGGGAGGTCACCGGGAGGAATCAGTGCCTCAGCGTCCTGTCCCCTAGGAAGGGCTAGAGAGACACTATTCTGACAGATACATGCTCCTCGTCACTCCAGCTGCCTGGTTCAGCACCTGGTACTCAGGAAGTTCTCCATAAAACTTTTTTAACGAGGTGGACTGGAACAACCTGAGCTCAAAAGGGCGGGGCGGGGGGGGGGAGGGAAGCCCCTGGGTGTCCTCCTGGCGGTGCCCTGCCCCTCCCACCCTTTGGGGAGCAGCGGGGAGGTGGGGCTCGGGCGGGCGGAGCTCCGGGTCCCTGCTCAATCTCCAGCTCAGGGGTGTGGACTTGGCCTTCAGGGCTCCCGTTGCGCTCGCCGCCTCCCTTCCTGTGGCTTGTCTTTCTGCCTGGAAGGTTTCTTCTGCCTCCTGTGGCCTCACCTGCTCACCTTGTTCTCAGCTGAGTCTCACCTTGGGCATCTCCTCCTCCTGGAGCCTTCCCAAGCCGAGGCTGGCTTAGGTGTCCTCTCAGTTCCCATCACACCTCTTGTCACACTGTGTGGTAACTGGCTGTGTTGCGTCCGCCTCCTCCAGGCTCCTGCTGTCTAGGAAGTCCCTGTGGTCTTCTCACAGCTGCTCCCCAGTAAGCGGCTGGGCATCGGGCTCGTAGATGTTCAATAAATATCCATGGAATGAATGAATCGACCCATTTTACCAAAAGGTCAGGAATTCCTGAAGTGAATCTCTATCAGGACAATTGAGGCATTCTTCCACCCACCCATCCATCCTTCTGTCCACCTCTCCACCTGTCTATCCATCCATCCATTCCTGCTACCCATCCACCCCATCTATGTGGCTGTCTGTCCACCTGTCCACCCACCCATCCATCCTTCCGTCCACCTGTCCATCCATCCATCCATCCATCATCCTTCCACCTATCCATCCACCCATCCACCCACCATGCTGGTCCCTGGAGATGGAGATATATATATATATATATATATATATATATAAATATATATATATCTATATCTATCTATCTCTATCTACCAGTGAGCTAAAGCTGCCCTGGACCCTGCCTTGTGGAGCCCATGGCTACTGGGGGGCCAGACCTCAGTGCAACAATCACATGCATGTAGAACTGCCAGCTTGGTGGGGTCCGCATAAGGAAAGGACGGGTGGTCCATGGAAATGTTGCTGCCCCAGTTGTTTTTGCAACAGAAAAAGCTCTGAAGGGTGGTCTTCCCAGCAGTCAGCAGCCACTGGGGAGACACTGTTCTGTGTCCATTTCCGGCCTGGGGCAGTGTTTCCGGCACCCACGAAGCTGTGGCTACTCAGCCTACAGTGCCATCCTTCAGAGATAAGCTCCTTGCTCTCAGAAGGCACTGCAACGAGGTGACCTGCAAATAAACAAGCCCGGGCACATCGGGGTGATGGGCATTGATGATGATGACGACGATGATTTTGTGTATGCCATGGGCACAAATGGGATACACAGATGATGTGTTCCCTCCCTCTGCCATCTCCCAGCGCCCACTTCCCTGGCTGGGGACACGTCTCATTACCAATTAGGTGTGCGTACAGATCTATTTTGGGTGCAGACACACAACGACATGTATTTCTCTTTTTAACCCAAACACAGTCTGGCACCTCACATTGCGCCTTGGTTGGCCACGTGAAGGTCCCTTTCCAGGTCCTGCCGAGCTGCCTTGTTTCGTAAGGTGTGCTTTTGTGTGTGATGTGCAGGTGACCATCCCCTCTGGACGGGGCGCGGGGTGTTTCCAGTCTCCCACAGCCGTTGCCAGGCTGCAGTGGGCGTGTGGCTCACTTGCGCATGCGTGTCTGTGGGTAGAACCTGAGAATCGGTGCTATGCTTCCAGTTTTGGTGGCGTCCACCGTCCTGCCCTCCTCCCCCGTCCCTGCCCCACACCCTTGCAGACTGCGTGGATGAGCTGGTTTGGGGGGCGGGGCAGACGGTGCTTCATATGGGGTGTTTCCGGAGTGTTACCTCAGAGGTGACATTTGGGCTGATAGGTGACAAGGAGCCAACTGTGCAGAACCAGGCACAGAGCTCTCCTGGCAGAAGGACCGGCCTGGTTGGAGGAGACGAAGCTGAGGGTGGGGCGGGGGCGGGGGGACGGACCACATCAGGTCTGCGGGCCTTACAGACCTAGGAAAGAGGTTGGAGTCTCTTCCTGGAGCCATGGGAAGCCATGGGAGAAGCCATTGCAAGCAGGGAGACATTTGGATTTGCATAGAAAAAAATCACTTTCCCTGGAGAATGGCCCGCAGTGTGTAGGGGAACCATGGAGGCACTGAGCCACGGGATGGTGGTGGCTCAGCAGCTTCTGGGAGCCATGACGAAGAGGGCTGGAGTGACCTGGGAAGCCTTCTGAAGGCGGAGCTCC
>PVKU01007859.1:0-15426 GCA_004027475.1 Anoura caudifer
AGATATGTCCAATGACCATTCTGGAGGTTATCTGCAAAACCATTGCTATGCAAAACAACTCAATGGCCCTGCTCCATTTGTCCCTTCCCCCAACTCATACCTGTGGGGGAGGGGGTGAGGACATCTTATATGTCCCTCTAATATTTCCTGGACACCGTGAGTTCTGGGCCCCATTCCAACTCCCTTTTGGGGCCCCCCTCTTGGTTGCACCCTGTTACATTGGGAGCCTCAATTTCCATCTCCACCTGGTAGTAATGAGGCATTTGCCCCAGAGGCCTATGAGAGAATCAGTAGTAATAAAACCACCTCACTGACTGGACAATGGAGACTATAGGGAGAGCCAGAACTCATAGCTTCACCAAGGAATAACAAGGAGTAAGTGGAAGCAGAACAGGAACATAAACTTCTACCTCCACCTTGCAGTAAGGAGGTAGCTACACTCCCTCATCATGATGGAATACAATAAAAAAAAAAAGTCAGCTAAAATCAAAGGTTTAAATAAAACACAGAGTCTCATGACAAAATATGAAAATATTCATATTTCAACCAAAAATCACTTACATGAAAAATGAGGTAGCTCTCAAACTGAATGACAAAGGAAATCAATAGATGAAAACACTGAGATGACAGAGATGTTGGAATTATCTAACAAAGGTTTCAAGCAGCCGTGATTTTAAAAATGCTTTAATTAGCTATTAGAAACATGTTTCACACAAATAAAAGAAGACAGAAAATATCAGCAAAGAAATAGAAAGTCCATACAAAGAAATAAAAGATATAGCCCTGGCCAGGTTGTTCAGTCAGTTGGAGCATTGTCTCATACACCAAAATATTGCAGATTCCATCCCCAATAAGGGCACATACCTAGGCTGTGGGTTCAATACCCTGTCGCAGACACATGCATACAAAGGCAACCAATCAATGTTTCATTTTCACATTGATCTCTCTCTCTCTCCATTCCTTTTTTTTTCTAAAATTAGTAAGCATGTCTGTAGGTGAGGATTTTGAAAATAATAATAAAAAATTAACATAAAAGATATGTAAGATATAAAGAAGGCCCAAATGGAAATTTTAGATTGAAAAATACAATAACTGAGGAGACACCTAAAATGATCTTGGGTATAGTGATAACATTTTATATATAATGCCAAAGGTACAATCCATGACAGAAATGATTACAAGGTGGATGCCATTAATAAAAAACTTCCACTGTGTGAAAAATAATGTCAAGAGAATCAAAAGACAAGCCAGAGACTGTGGGAAAATATTTGCAAAAGACATATTTGATTAATGATACAAAGAGCTCTTAAAAACTTAACAAGAAAATGAACAACTCAATCACAAAGTGGGCAAAATATACACCTATTAGAATGGCCAAAATCCAGAACACTGACAACACCAAGTGTTAGCAAGGTTGTGGAATAAGAGAAATACTCACACACTGCTGGTAGAAATACAAAATGGTATGATCACTTTGGAAGACAGTGGCAGCTTTTAACAAAATTAAACGTGCTTTTATAACACAATCTAGCAACTGTGCTCCTTGGTATTTACCCAAAGGAGTTGAAAACTTATGGCCAAACAAACACCTGAACACAGATGCTTATAGCAGCTTCATTATTGTACTAATACCCTTAGTACTAATATTAGTACTAATATTGTAATAATACCTTAGTTGAAAGCAATGAAGGTATCCTTCAGTGAATGCATAAATAAATTGTGATACATCCAGATAATGGAATGTTATTCAGTGCTAAAAAAAAAATCTAAAAAGGCATCATACTGTATGGCTTCAGTAATATGATATTCTGGATGAAATAAATCTGTAAAGAAAGTGGTTGCCAGAGGCTAGGAGAAGAAAAAGTTACATAGACAGACTATGGAGGATTTTTAGGACCAAAAAATTATTCTGTACAATATTGTAGTGGTAGATACTTATCATTTTACATATGTCCAAACCCATAGAATGCACAACACCAAGAAGTGAACTCTATAGTAAACTATGAATATTACTTGATAATGATGTATCAATGTAGGTTCGTCAATTTTAACAAATGTATTACTCTGGTGTGAGATATTGATGGTTGGGGGGGGGTACTGTGCATGTGGAGGGACAGAAGATATATGGAAACTATACTGCCACTCAATTTTTCTGTGAATCAAAAACTGCTCACATAATGGAATACTATGTAGCAGAAAGAAATAAGGGACTCCTACCCTTCATGACAGCATTGATGGAACTGGAGAGTATCATGGTAAGTGAAATAAGCCAGGCAGTGAAAGACAAATACCATATGACCTCATCTATAAGTGGAACCTAATCAACAAAACACACAAGCAAGCAAAATAAAACAAGAGATATGGAAATTAAGAACAAACTGACAGTAACAAGAGGGGTGGCAGAGGGGTATAAGAGAAGAAGGAAGGGCAAGGGTCTAGTCAAGGAATATTGGAAAACAGGGTGGGAATTGACTGTGGGAGCAGGGGGTGGGTGGGGCAGGGGAGAACAATGGAGGAAAAAATAACATAACTCTAATATAACAACAATAAAAAGCTGCTCAAAAACTATTAATAATAAAACTGAAAATGTATATTTATGCACAAAAAATAAACCAATGTCTTGTGTTTGTAGCTCTTATATACCTCTAAAACACCAACAAGTTTTTAACTAAATACAATTTTAATTTAAAAAGAATATGATAACTAAAGGAAAAATGCTTAGGGTATGGACTTAACAACATAAAGGGGACAGGAGAAACAATCAATGAACTGGAAGACAGAACAATAAAAAGTATCCAATCTAAACAATGGAAAGAAAATAGACTGAAGAAATTACAGAGCTTCAGAGACCTGTGGGGCTATAACAAAAATCTAATATTCATATAATCTGAGTCCTGAATGGAGAATTTTTTAAAAGAGCAGAATTTTAAGAGAACTTGAAGAAACCTGCACATGCCTAGGTTGCAGGTTGAATCCCAAGTGAGGGTATGCAGGAGGCAGCTGGTCGGTATTCCTGTGTTACATCCATATTTCTCTCTCTCTCACCCTTCCTCTCTGTCTAAAAACAATTTAAAAATTTCCTTGGATAAGGATAAAAATAAATAAATAAATAAATAAATAAATAAATAATATAAATAAAGTGACAGGGGTAAGTCTGAACATATCCATGATTACATTAAGTGAAAATGAACAAATACATCAATTGAAAGATAGTTATTATCAGAATGTATTAAAAATCTTGACACAATAGTATGATACATCATGCAAAAACAAAAGGAAAGCAAGAATAGCTATACTAATATTGGACAAAATAGAATTGAGAGCAAAGAAATTATCAGAGACATATATAATGATAAAAGACTAAATCCACCAGAAGACACAGCAATTGTGAATGTTTATGCACCAAAAATCAGCTGCAAAATATGTGAAGCAAATACTAGCAGAACTGAAAGGAGAAATGACAAACCCACAATTATAGTGGGAGACTTCAACAACCCTCCTTAACAATTTATATATCAACTGCACAGAAAATAAGCAAGGATATAGAAGAACTCACATAATCAATGAATAGGATCTAATTCACATTTATAAAACATTCTACCCACAGAATACATATCCTTTTCAACAAGTTCTTAAAAATTTAAGTCATGGTGAGTTGTTTTCCCTGACTACAGGAAAATCAAACTAGAATTCAGTAACAGAAAGATAATAAAATCTCCAAACAACTGGACACTAAACAACACATTTCTAAGTGATCCATGGACTACTGAGGAAGTCTAAAGGGAAATCAAAAAATACATTTGGGGATAATGGGGGGAAAGGGAGAACAGTTTTCAGTAACATGTATAAAGGACACATGACAAAACTAAAGGAGGGGTAGGATCAAGGGTGGGAAGTGGAGATGGTTGGGGTGGGGGAAAGTTGTGGGGGGGAAATGGAGACAACTGTACTTGAACAACAATAAAAAATGTGAAAACAATAAATAAAATTGCTTACATGTTAGTTAAATAAATAAATAAATAAAATGCAAAATATCAGAATTTATGGGATACAGGCAAAACAGTATGGAGGGGTAATATATAGCATGAAGAATATACATTGGAAACATGGAACAGACTGGTGGAAAGAAGAAGAAGGGACTAAACAAAGAACATATATGAATGACCCATGGACATGGACAACAGTGTGGGAAATAACTATGGGAGCAGGGGGGTAGGATGGGTGGAAGAGGGCAAAGGGGAAAAAGTTGGGACAACTGTAATAGAATAACAATAAAAAAGATTTATATAAAACAAACAAATGATTTAATGAAAGTGATTTAGATAAAACAAAGAAAAGCAAACCAAAAAAAGTAGAGAAAGAAAATAATAAAGAGCAGAAATCAATGAAATTAAAAACAGTAAAACAAAACAGAAAATCAATAAAAGAAGTTGGTCCTTTATTTAAAATAAATAAAATTGACAAATCTCTAGCCAGAACAGCATAAAAAAGGGGAGAAGATGAATTATCAATATCAAGAAGGAAATGGGATATTATCACAAAACATATAGATATCAAAAGGGTAATGGAAGGGTACTATTAACAATTCTAAACAGAAAACTTTGACAACCAGACAAAATAGATCAGTTACTTGAAAAACACAACTGCAACTCACCAATTAAAATAAGAATTTAAATTTATAATAGAAGCATCCAAAATAAAAATGTCTAGACCCCTGTAACTTCACTGGGGTATTCTACCAAATATTTAGTACCAATGCCAGAAAAGAATACCAAAACACTAAACAAAATATTTACAAATAGAAATCAGTGATTCATAAAAAGAATTATATATATCATAACCAGTAAGGTTTAGTCCTTGGATGCATGGATAATTCAGTATTTGAAAATCAGACAGTGTAATACACCATATCAAAAGGCTAAATAAGGAAAGCAACATAATTATATAAATCAATATGGAAAAAGCCTCTGATGAAATTCAACACTGATTTATTATAATAAGAAAAAAAGGAAAAAGGAAAGAAATAGATAACCTTCTCAATAATAAGCACCTACAAAATAACCTACAACTATAGAACTAATGTTGCACATAAGGGTGAAATACTTCACCCTTAGATCAGGAACAAGATAAGAATTTCTATACTCATTACTCTTTTTCAACAAAGTGCTGAAAGTTCTAGCCAGGTGCAATAAGGCAAGAAAAGAAATAAAAGGCATACAGATTGGAAACAAAGAAGTAAACTGCTGATTTGCACATGAAATAATAGCTTGCTTAAACAATCTTAAGGCATTTTCCCCACAAACCTCCTAAAACTAATACACAGTTTAGCAAGTCATAGGATACAAGATCAACACATGGGAATCAATTACATTTCTTGTTTTTAAAGATTTAATTTATTCATTTTTAGAGAGAGGGAGAAAGAGAGAGACAGAAACATCAATGTTTGCTACAAATACATCAATCAGCTGCCTCTCACACACCACCAACTGGGCACCTCACCCACAACCCAAGCATGTGCCCTGACTGTGAATCAAACCAGCAACCTTTAGGCTCACAGGCTGGCACTAAATCCACTGAGCCACACCAGCCAGGGTTCAATTGCATTTCTATTCAACAATTATGAATAGATGGAAAATACAATTTAAGACAATATTATTTATAATAATTCAAAACAGAAGTATTTAAATGGAAATAAAATGTGCAAGACATATAGCTTATAAACTACACAACACTAATGAAATAAGTCAAATAAGGTCTAAATAAACATCTAAATAAAGAAATATGTTTATAGATTAGAAGATTCAATAGAGTTAAGACATCAATTCTCCCTAAATCAATATATAGGTTTAAAACAATTCCAATAAAAGCCTTAATCTTGACATATAGACAAGATTATTTTAAAATTTATATGAAATGGGAAAGGATCTAGAATTTATTTTTAATTTCATTTATTGGAGTGATATTGGTTAGTAAAATGATACAGGTTTCAGGTGTACATTTCTATAATACATTACCTGTATATTTTTCTGTGTGTTCACCATCGAAAGTCAAGTCTCCTTCCATCACTATTTATCCCCCCTTCACCCTCTTCTACCTGCCTCTACACACCTCTCCCCTTGGTTGTCTGTGTCTGTGAAGTATTTGTTGTCTCTGTCTATGAACTATTTTTGTTTGTTTCCTTAAAACCCCTTCACTTTTTTCACTCAATCCCCAAATCCCATCCCCTCTGACAGCTGTCAGCCCATTCTCTGTTTGTATGAGTCTGTTTCTATTTTGTTTGTTAGCTTATTTTGTTCATTATATTCTACATGTAAGTGAAATTATATGGTACTTGCCTTTCTCTGACTAGCTTATTTAAATTTCTAAAGCGAATTTGATCAAAAAGTAGCAAAAACAAGGCTACTTGATTTAGAAACTTTCTTTACGGTCCCAGTATTCAAGACTATGTGGTATTTTGGAGGGACAGACACAGATCAATTAAATGGAATAGACAACTCAAAAACAGACCCACACAAATACGTCCAACTGATTTTTGGCAAAGGTACAAAAGCACTTTAATGGAGGACCTTTCAGCAAATAGTGCTGCAACAGTTGGACATTCAAAGCAAAAATATGAACCTCAACTTGAATTGCACATTCTATATAAAAAATAACTTGAAGGAGATCATAGATTTAAATATAAAATGCAAATCTATAAAGCCATTTTTTAAAAAATATCTAGGACTAGTTATTAGACTTGTTACCAAAATCACAAACAAAAACAAAAAAGGTTAATAAATTGAAATTTATCAAAATAAAAAATTAAAAGAACTGCTCTGTGAAAGACCCTGTTAAGAGGAAAGAAAGACAAACTACAGACATGAAGATATTTTTTAAATCACAGATCTGACAAAGGATTAGAATATATTAAAAGAACTCTCAAAATGCAACAGAAAAAATGTTACCCATCTAATTGGAAAAAGGGTCAAAAGAGACATCTCACCACTGAAGAATATACAAATGGAAAAAAAACTCATTAGATGTTCAACGCCATTAGCTGTTCACTAAATGCAACTTAAAACCACAATGACATCTCATTATATACCTATCAGGCTGCCTAAAGTAAAAATCAGTGACAATACTAAATGCTTGTGAAGATGTAAAGAAATGGAATCACTCATACATTGTTCATTGCTGGTGGAAATGTAAAATTATACCACCTCTAGGAAAATGAGTTTGCAGTTTCTTAAAAAAATAAAATAAAACTAAATAGACAACTACCACACAACACAGCCATTGAACTCTTTCATATTTATCCCAGAGACATGAAGATATATGCTCATGCGAAACCTGTACCACAAATGTTCATAGCTGCTATATTTGGAACAGCCAAAATGAGAAACACTCAGGTGTCCTTCAATGAATGAAAAGTTAAAAATTTATACCATGAAATAAGTATTCAGTAGTGAAAAGGAATGAACTATCGATATATGCAACAACCTGGAAGAAGTTCTAAAGAATAATACTGAGTAAAAAAATCTAAATCCAAAATGCTAAATACTGTATAATTTCATATACATATCATTTTATTTTGTTTTTTTTTTTATTTTATTGTTGCTCAAGTACAATTTTCTGCCATCCCCCGCCATTGCTCCCCACAACCCCAGCCATACTCACCTCCTTCCCCTGGTCCCAACCCACCCTTGTTTTTTTCCGTGTCCTTTATAGTAGTTCCTATATCCTCTTTCCCCCCACAACCCACCCCCATTATCCCCTCCCATCTCCCCTCTTGTTACTGTCAGTTTCTTCTCAATTTCAATGTCCCTGGTTATATTTTGTTTGATTATTTGTTTTGTTGATTATGTTCCAGTTAAAGGTGAGATCATATGGTATTTGTCTTTTACTGCCTGGTTTATTTCATTTAGCATAATCCTCTCCAGTACCATCCATGCTGTTGCAAAGGATAGGAGCTCGTTCTTTCTTTTTCTCTCTTTCTTTCTTATTTTCTTTCTTATTTTCTTTCTTTCTTTTTCTTTCTTTCTTTCTTTCTTTCTTTCTTTCTTTCTTTCTTTCTTTCTTTCTTTCTTTCTTTCTTTCTTTCTTTCTCTTTCTGCTTTGTAGAATTCTATTGTGTAAATATACCATAGTTTTTTGATCCATTCATTTACTAATGGGCACTTAGGTTGCTTCCAGCGCTTGGCTATTGAGAATTGCTCTCCTTTAAACATTGGGGTGAATAGGTTCCTCTGGATTAGTGTTTCAGGATTCTTAGGATATAATCCTAGCAGTAGAATTGCTGGGTCAAATGGCAGTTCCATTTTTTTTTTTTTTCTGAGGAAATTCCATATTGTTTTCCACAATGGTTTCACTAGTCTGCAACCCCACCAATGGTGCATTAGGGTTCCCTTTTCTCCACAACTGCTCCAACAATGGTTGTTTGCTGCTTTGTTTATGATGGCCATTCTGACTGGTGTGAAGTGGTATCTCATTGCAGTTTTAATTTGCATCTCTCTGATGGCTAGTGATGCTGAGCATCTTTTCATATGTCTCTAGATCTGCTGCATGTCCTCCCTTGGAGAAGTGTCTGTTCAAGTCCTTTGCCTATTTTTTAATTGGGTTGCTTGTCTTCCTAGAGTCAAGCTGTGTAAGTACTTTATATATTTTGAGATGAAACTCTAGTCTGAGGTATCATTGGCAAATATGTTTTCCCATATGGTTGGTTCTCTTGTCATTTTAATGCATTTTTCTTTAGTTGCAGAAGCTTTTTATTTTGATAAGATCCCATTTGTTTATTCTTTCCTTTATGTCCCTTGCTCTAGGGGTAATATTGGTGAAAATACTGCTGTGTAGAATGTCTAGGTTTTCCTGCCAATATTTTCCTCTAGGACTTTTATGGTGTCATGACTAATATTTAAGTCTTTTATTCACCTTGAATTTATTTTTGTGTATGGTGTCAGTTGGTGATCAAGTTCCTTTTTTTTTTTTTTTTTTGCATGTAGCTGTCCAGATCTCCCAACTCCATTTGTTGAAGAGGCTATTTTTACTCCATTTTATGCTACTGCCCCTTTGTTGAATATTAATTGACTGTAGAGACTTGGGTTTATTTCTGGGCTCTCTGTTCTGTTCCGTTGGTCCATGTGCCTGTTTTTATGCCAGTACCAGGCTGTTTTGATTACAGTGGCCTTATAATACATTTTGATATCATGCATTGTGATCCCTTCTGCTTTGTTCTTCTTTCCCAAATTGTTGCAGGTGTTTGGGGTCATTTATGGTTCCATATAAATTTCTGAAATATTTGTTCTATATCTGTGAAATACGTCATGGGTACTTTAATAGGGATTGCATTGAATCTATAAATTGCTTTGGGTATTATAGCCATTTTGATGATGTTAATTCTTCCAATCCATGAGCATGGTTCATGCTTTCCATTTGCTTGTGTCTTCCTTAATTTCTTTCTTCAGTGTTGTATAATTTTCTGAGTACAGACCTTTTACCTCCTTAGTTAGGTTTATGCCTAGGTACTTTATTTTTCTTGTTGCTATATCAAATGGGATTTTTTTCTGATTTCTGTTTCTGATATTCCATTGTTGGTGTACAAAAATGCCTTTGATTTTTGAGTATTGACTTTGTATCTGGCTGTTTTGCCAGATTCATTTATTAGGTCAAGTAGCTTTTTGGTGGAGTCTATAGGATTTTCTGTGTACACTATCATATCATCTGCAAACAATGACAGTTTTGTTTCCTCCTTTCCAATTTGGATGACTTTTATTTCTTTTTCTTTTCTGATTGCTGTGGGTAGGACTTCCAGTACTATACTGAATAGGAGTGGTAAAAGTGAGCATCTTTGTCTTGTTCCTGATCTTAGTGGGAAAGCTTTTAGTTTTGTCCCATTGAGTATGATGTTGGCTGTAGGTCCCTCATATGGCCTTTATTAGGTTAAGGAATGCTCTCTCCATTCCCACTTTGCTGAGTGTTTTAATCATAAATGGGCATGGTACATTATCAATTGCTTTTTCTGCTTCTATCGATATGATCATGTGATTTTTGTCTTTGCTTTTGTATATATGATGTATTACATTTTTAGGCTTGCGAATATTGTACCATCCTTGCACCCCTGGGATAAATTGCACTTGATCAGGGCTTATGATCCTTTTAATGTATTTCTGGATGCAGTTTGCCAATATTTTGTTGAGGATTTTAGCATCTATGTTCATCAGGGATATTGGCCTAAAGTTTTCATTCTTTTTTTTTTTTTTCATGGCTTTATTTGGTTTTGGGATTAGGATGATGCTGGCTTCATAAAAAGAGATTGGGAGTCTTCCATCTTCTTGGATTTTGGAGAATAATCTGTGAAGGATGGAGGTTATCTCTCCCTTAAATGCTTTGTAAAATTCTCCTGTGAAACTGTCTAGTCCAGGACATTTGTGTGTCAGAAGCTTTTTGATTACTGCTTCAATTTCACCAGTTGTTATTGGTCTATTCAGACTTTCTGCTTCTTCTTCATTCAGTTTTGGGAGATTATATTTTTCTAGAAATTTCTCCATTACACCTAGGTTTTCAAATTTGGGGGCATATATTTTTCATAATAATTTCTTACAATCCTTTGTATTTCTGTGGTATCAGTTGTAGTCTCTCCTCTTTCATTTCTGATTGTGTTTATTTGTGTCTGCTCTCTTTTTTTCTTGATTAGCCTGCTTAAAGGCTTGCCAATTTTGTTTATGTTTTCAAAGAACCAGCTATAGGGAACCATTCTTTGTGGCATGGGCAATGTAGCCCAGCCTCCATTCGGAAAAACTAGTGGGGAGTGAGGTCCAGCACACAGGACCCACACCCATGGATATTTTCTCCTGTGAGGAATCAGGCCTGCAATGTACCTATGCTGCTATGAGACTTGCTTTTGCTAAAACTCTCTCACCCTGAGTTAAAACTGCAGATGTTTAATGTATACCTCTAAAGCAACTCCCTAAAGTTTGTGCTTAGCCATCCCAAGGATGGAATTTAACCCGATCAATCATTTTATTGTTCCCTTGCATTTGCAACATTATTTTCTTTTTTTCTAACCTGTAAGAAGTAATCACTTAAAGTAATCTTAAGTATAATGAATGAGAACTTTTTTTGATAATGGGACTGGAAAGCAATAACAGTGTCTCTAGGCAGTGGCCAAGGCTCTCTCTCTCAGACAGTGGCCATGCCACCCTTTTTCTTCACAGGACTTCTGTAGTCCCTGTGAATTTGTTCATTGCATACACAACACACAGACTCTGCTGGCTGGAGTCTGCATCAACCAGATCCTGGATTTATTCATCCTTAAAATTGTGCTTTTAGTCTCTCTGTCATTTCATTCTGCTCTGATCTTGGTTATTTCCTTCCTTCTACTTGCTCTGGGCTGTCTTTGTTGTTGTTCCTCAAGTTCTTGTAGGCGTAGGGTTAGGTTGTTTGTTTGAAATGTTTCTATCTTTTTTAGGTAGGCCTGTACGGCTATGAACTTCCCTCTGAACACTGTTGTTGCCGTTTCCCATAAGTTTTGGGTTGTTGTGAGTTCATTTTCATTTGTTTCCAGAACTTTTTGATTCCTTCCTTAATCTCATTCTTGACCCATCCATTGTTTAATAGCATCCTATTCAATATCCATTCTTGGGTTTGGGTTTTTTTTTTTTTTTGGGGGGGGGGTCTGGTCGTACCTGTTACACGGGGACAGAAACTTAGGTGTTCACCAGGGCAGGGCAGCCCAGTTGCTGGGTTGTGATGCTGTGTGGGAGGGCGGGGTCTGAGAGGGAGTTTGAGTGTTTTGGGTTTTTTTCTTGTGGTTGGTTTCTAGTTTCAGTCCATTGTGTTTGGAGAAAATGTTTGATATGATTTCAATTTTCTTGATTTTGTTGAGGCTTGTTTTGTGTCCTATCATGTGGTCTATCTTTGAAAATGTTCCATGTGCATTTGAAAGGAATGTGTATTTTGCTTCTTTGGGATGAAAGGCTCTATATATATATCAGTTAAGTCCATTTGATCTAGGGCATTGTTCAATGACAAAATATCTTTGTTGATATCTTGTTTGGAAGATCTGTCCATTTTTGACAGTGATGTGTTGAAAATCCCTACTATAATGTGTTGCTGTCAATACCTTTCTTGAAGTCCTCCAAGGTTTTCCTTATGTATTTGGGTGCCTCTATGTTGGGTGCATATATATTTACAATGTTTATATGTTCTTGATGGATTCTTCCCTTGAGTATTATGTAGTGACCTTCTGGATTTCTTTTTACAGCTCTCTTTTTGAGGTTTATTTTGTCTGATATGAGTATTGCAACCTCATATTTTTTTCCTGTCCATTTGCTGGGATTATTTGTTTTCAGACCTTCCCTTTCAGTGTGTGTACGTCTTTTGTCCTGAGGTGGGTCTCTTGTTGGAAGCATATTTTTTGGGTCATTTATTCTTATCCATTCAGATACCTTATATCTTTTGATTGAAGCATTTAATCCATTACATTTAAGGTTATTATTGATAAGTACTTATTCATTGCCATTTTTCCATACCTGTGTTCCTCTTTCTCTCACTGTTTTTCTTCCTGTTCTTAAAAGAGTCCCTTTAGCATCTCTTGCAGAGTTGTTTTGGAGGAGGTATATTCTTTGAGGTTTCTTTTGTCCAGGAAGCTCCTTATTTGGCCTTTCATTTTAATTGAGAACCTTGCTAAATAAAGTAGCCTGGTTTGCAGGCCTCTAGTTTTCTTTTTTTCTTTTTTTAAATATATTTGATTGATTACGCTATTATAGTTGTCCCATTTCCCCCCTTCATTGCCCTCCTTCATTCCCCTCCACCCTGCACACCCCTCCCACTCACAGTCCCCCTTTTGGTTCATGTCCATGTGTCATGAGATCTTTAGACTCTACATTTCCCACACTATTCTTGCCCTCCCCCTGTCTATTTTCTACCCACTATCTATGCTACTTGTTCTCTGTACCTTCCCCCCCTCCTCCTCCCATTCCCCTGTTGCTAACCCTCCATGTGATCTCCATTTCTGTGATTCTGTTCCTGTTCTAGATGTTTGCTTAGTTTGCTTTTGCTTTAGGTGTGGTTGTTAATATCTGTGAGTTTGCTATTTTTTTACTGTCATATTTTTTATCTTCTTTTTCTTAGATAAGTCCCTTTAACATGTCATATAAAAAGGGCTTGGTGACGATGAACTCCTTTAACTTGACCTTATCTGAGAAGTGCTTCATCTTCCCTTCCATTCTAAATGAAATCTTCACTGGATACAGCAATCTTGGATGTAAGTCCTTGCCTTTCAGGACTTGGAATACTTCTTTCCAGCCCCTTCTTTCCTGTAAGGTCTCTTTTGAGAAATCAGCTGACAGTCTGATGGGAACTCCTTGTAGGTGACTGTCCCCTTATCCCTTGCTGCTTCTAGAATTCTCTCCTTTATTTTAATCTTGGCCAATGTAATGATGATGTGCCTTGGTGTGTTCCTCCTTGGGTCCACCTTCTTTGAGACTCTCTGAGCTTCCTGGACTTCCTGAAAGTCTATTCCCTTTGTCAGATTAGGGAAGTTCTCATTTATTATTTGTTCAAATAAGTTTTCCACTTGTTGCTCTTCCTTTTCCCCCTCTGGTACCTCTATAATTCAGATGTTGGGATGTTTAAAGATGTCCTGGAGGTTCCTAAGCCTCTCCTCATTTATTTTTTGAATTTTTGTTTCTTCATTCTTTTCTGTTTGGTTGTTTCTTTCTTCTTTCTAGTCCACTCCATTGATTTGAGTCCCAGTTTTCCTCCCATCACTATTGGTTCTCTGTGGATTTTCCTTCATTTCACTTATTTTAGCTTTCATTTGTTCATCTAATTTGCAACCAAAATCAACCAATTCTGTGAGCATCCTGATCACCAGTGCTTTGAACTATGCATCTGATAAGTTGGCTATCTCTTGGTCACTTAGATGAATTGGCTCTGGGGCTTTGATCTGTTCTCTCATTTGAGCCATTTTGTGGTTTGTTTTTTTTGGGGGGGTCTGGTCATGCCTGTTACACAGGGACAGAAACTTAGGTGTTCACCAGGGTGGGGCAGCCCAGTTGCTGGGTTGTGATGCTGCATGGGAGGGTGGGGTCTGAGAGGGAACAATGGTACTTGCTCTGCTCTCTCTCCTATTTCAGTCCCTTCTGCTGCTTTCCACGAGCAAATTGGACCCTTCTGGTGCTGATTTCTGTGTGGGTGGGTTTGTGTACATTCTACAACCCTGTGGCTCTCTCCAAAAAACTCTCCTTGAGGCTGGGAGTCTCTCCTGCTGCCTCAACCCCCACAAATGTTTTCTATCAGTGTTTTTAGATTTTATTTCCCAGCACTGGGGCCCTGGGTTGCAAGGTCTGTCTCACTCCCTGTTTTTGCCTGGATCATCTGTGCGCAAATGTGGGACTGCCTGGTCAGCCAGCTGCCTTTCATGGCCTCACT
The DNA here is from genome assembly GCA_004027475.1 of Anoura caudifer. Taxonomy (NCBI): domain Eukaryota; kingdom Metazoa; phylum Chordata; class Mammalia; order Chiroptera; family Phyllostomidae; genus Anoura; species Anoura caudifer. The sequence goes on from PVKU01007859.1 coordinate 14,410, forward strand.
GGGTCTGCCCATTGCCACCCCACACCAGTATCCACTAGCTGTGGCCTATGCCCCGGGGTCTGCTAGCCATTGCCTACACTCCTGGGGCTCTTGCAGGCCTGGGTCCACCAACCTCTGCTTTTTCCTGCCACAACTCCACCCCTCATACCGGTCTGGATGAATAGTTGTTGAACTTCCTTACAGTTCAATTTTTCTGTCAGTTCTGGTTATTTTCCTCTTTCTGAATCTTTATTGTCCTTAATTTTGGTTGTGCGAGGAGGCACTGTGTGTCCACCTATGCCTTCATCTTGGCCAGAAGCCCCATAGTCCTCCAGTTTTCATTACTTGGAATATTTCTTGCTCTTTCCTTCTACTTTGGAGCATTTCCATTGAGAAGTCAGCTGCTAGTCTTATTAGGGCTCCCTTTTATGCTACTTCCTGTTTCTCCCTTGCTTCCTTTAAGATTTTCTGTTTATCTTGGAATTTCTCCATTTTAATTATGATGTGTCTTGGAGTGGGCCTCTTTGGGTTCCTCTTGACTGAGACTTTCTGTGTTTCCTGGATTTGTGTGACTTTTTCTCTCATCAAATTAGGGAAGTTTTCCATCATTACTTTTTCAAATAGGTTTTCTATCCCTTGCACTTCTTTTTCTCCTTCTGGTATCCCTATTATACTGATATTTTTCCATTTCATGTTGTCCTGCATTTCCCTTAACCCCTCTTCATTCTTTCTGAGCCTCTTTTCCTTTTCTTGCTCCTTCTGTGTGTTTTTTTTTTCTACCTGTCCTCCAGCTCATTGATTCAATCCTCTGCTTCATTGATCCTGCTTTTGATTCCTTCTACTGTGTTCTTCAGTTCAGAAATTGTATTCTTCATTTCCTCTTGGCCCTTGTTGATAGTTTCTATTTCCTTTTTCATGTTGATATAGTTTGCAGTGTGTTCATTGTAGTTTCCCTGTAATTCTCTGTGAGCTCATTGAGCTTCCTGATAACCATTGCTTTGAACTCAGTATCTGATCGTTGACTCGCCTCTATTTCAT
>PVKU01007859.1:15526-71329 GCA_004027475.1 Anoura caudifer
GTAATTCTCTGTGAGCTCATTGAGCTTCCTGATAACCATTGCTTTGAACTCAGTATCTGATCGTTGACTCGCCTCTATTTCATTAACATTCATTCTGAGGCCTCCTCCATTCCTTTCATTTGGGGATTTTTTTTTTTTTGTCTTCCCATTGTTGTGAGACTCTTTTTGTTAGCCTCTGCTTCTTAAATTAATATGTTCTGACTCCCTGGGTTTATAGTGTGAACTTTTGTGGTAGGAGACATCTGAGATTCAGTGGTGCGGTCTCTTTGATCTCCTGAACTCGCTGCTCTTGGGCTGTCACTTATGTTGGCTGTCTGTACGGTTTTGATTGTTGTTGAGTCTCTCTTTGGTGGGTCCTTCCCTCCAACTGGTTATCTGAGGATCACTCCATCCACCACATCTTGTATTCTGTTGTGCAGGTGTGGACAGGTTGTGTTTAAGCTGTTTCTTCTGTCTATACCAGCTTTTGAAGCTTCTCTCTTGCTCTAGTTCAGTTGTTTATTCTGGGTAATTTCTCCACCATTTAGTTGTATTTCCAGATCAGTCCTGGTTTGAGGCTGGTGTAGCTTCCACCCCCTCCTTCACCTTCTTGTGTCATAATCTGTTGGTGGTTCCTTTGTTGTTGGGTTTCCTCCTCCAGCAGGTATACCAGTGTTCACAAATCCCACCTACTTCAGCAAAGAGGGTCTAAAGTTTGCTGAAATTCACCATCTGTTTTTCAATGTCCTCTACAATTTTTGGCCTCTAAACTTAATATAAGCTGAGAGTCCATTGTCTATTCACTCTTTTCCTCAAAAAATTGGCTAGGTGTTCCAGCTGGGTACAGGGAGAACTGGGCTCCAATCCTACCTACCTCACTGCCCTCTTTTTCTCTACATAAACATTTTTAAAACCACAAAATTATAGATGTAGAATATAGAGCCAAGTATTGATTGTAATAGGTCAATGTGGGAATTGGAATGAGAGGGAAGGGGATATGGCTATAAAATGACAACAGGAGATCCTTGTGGTGATAGACATAATCTGTATTTTGAATGTACCAGTCTCAACATCCTGGTTGTGCCATTCTACTATTAGTTAGACAGTACAACAGTGTCAGACAAACAGTAATGCTTGTGTTAAAATGAGATACATTTGTTTCCATGGGCCAGAGTATTTTTGCCAATTTATTTTGCATCCTTAGAGGTGAAAATATTTGATATGAACCTTGAAGTATGGGCAGTGCTTGGCTCAGAAGACAGAAGTAAAGAGAGAAAATAACACCAATAAAGCAGGCCTTTTTGTGCAATAAGCAGGCCAATTTCACTAGAGAAGAGAATTGGAGAAAAATGAAAAAGAAATACTTTGGGTGAAGGGTGCATACCCTCAGAGTGAGTATTTCATGTGTGGTGGGGTAATGAATTAGTTTCCTCCTGTTAGGAGTGAGGAACTTAATGTTTTAAAGCAAGAAATGACTTGATAAAAATAGTATTTTTAAAAGGTAACCTGGCATGGGTTTGTTGTGTTTTTGTTGTTGTTGTTGTTTTTGGTGTCTGTCACCATGTACTTTTGACCTTTTATAAGGCTGTTCCTGGAGAAACAATGGAAAGAACAAGAATGTTCATGACTTCAGAGTGGCATGAAATTTCAGAAATCAGAGGGCTCATCAAAAATACAACAACAACAACAACAAAACAGGTCAGAATTAAGGCAGCTGCCCTCACACATCAATCCTGAGTAATGCTGCCAAAGCCATATGTCTAAAATAAAAATCTGTGAAACCTGCCACAGTGGCACATACACAATGCAACAAAATCCACACTGTCAGAGCTCACAGGGTTTGGGTAACCTAGCATTTCTGGGCCCTGTCACCACTGTTCTGGAATGCAAACTCTGTCTCCTGCTCTCCCTCAGAGTAGGACTGTCCTCTCCTTGCAGTGTGCCATTGTAATACTGGGGCATAAAAACCTCTGAGGCAGAAGGGAGATTGATAAAGAGAAGGGAGGAAAAGTCCCTCTCACTCCTCCAAGTCTCCTGCTCTCCAAAGAGGAAGCTTTCTCTTGACAGCTTTCTTTCTGAAATTCAAGTTGCTGACCACTGATAAAGGTTTAGAAAGACTTTTCCTTCCCCATTTTCTTTCTGCGTACCTCTCTTGTGTCCCTATCTTTTCCTCCCTTTTCTCCTTACTCTTTGCTTAGCCTTCCTTTGTTTATCCTCCTCCATCTCTCCATCTTTCTAGTCATCAGGCCATCAGGCCTATTCCCCTTTCTCTTTAGAAAACAACTTATTTCCCTTCACCCACCTTAATTCAGTAAACATTTTCAATGTCATTGTGCCTTTTTTCTCCCCAGATCCCTCAACTATGCCCCATTCTGTAAGCTTATGGGATCACCCAGAAACGCCACTGCCAAATGACAATAAAGCATAAAACAAATGAAACTACCAGTCCACTTCTCTAATTGTGGATTCATGGGAACTGTAGACCAGAATTTTCTACTCTCATTCTTTCCCTTGAGATGATTGTATTTTTTTATTGAACAATTGTATTTTTTATTTTTTAGTTTTAGTTTTAGTTTTATTGTTGTTGTACAGTTTTCTGTCTTTTACTCCCATCCCAGCCCACCGCCCCAGCCCTCCCCACCTCCCATCCATTTCCACCCCACCTAGTTTGTGTCCATGTGTCTTTTATACTTGTTGCTCTAAACCCTTCCCCTTTTCCCTTGAAATTCCCTGTCCTCTCCCCTCTGGGAACTGTCAGCCTGTTCTCAATTTCAGTGTCTTTGGTTATATTATGTTTGTTTGTTTATTTTGTTGATTAGGTTCCTGTTAAAAGTGAGATCATATGGTATTTGTCTTTCACTTCCTGGCTTATGTAGCTTAGCATAATGCTCTCCAGTTCCATTCAGGCTGTCTCAAAGCGCAGGAGCTCCTTCTTTCTTTCTGCTGCATAGAATTCCATTGTGTAAATGTACCATAGTTTTTTGATCCATTCATTTACCGATGGGCACCTAGGTTGCTTCCAACACTTAGCTATTGTAATTTGTGCTATGAACATTGGGATGCATAGGTTCTTTTGGATTGGTGCTTCAGGGTCCTTAGAATATAATCCTAGCAATGGGATTGCTGGGTCAAAAGGTAGATACATTTTTAGTTTTCTGAAAAAATTCCATACGGCTTTCCATAGTGTTTGTACCAGTCTGCAATCCCACCAATAGTGCACTAGGGTCCCCTTTTCTCCACAACCTCTCCAGCACTTGCTGTTTGCTGTTTTGTTTATGGTGGCCATTCTGACTGGTGTGAAGTGGTATGTCATTGTGGTTTTAATTTGCATCTCTCTGATAGCTAGCGATAGTGAGCATCTTTTCATGTGTCTCTGGATCCTCTATATGTCCTCCTTGGAGAAGTGTCTGTTCAAGTCTTTTGCCCATTTTTTCATTGGGTTGCTTGTCTTCTTAGAGTGGAGTCATGTAAGTTCTTTATATATTTTGGAGATTAAACCCTTGTCTGATGTATCATTGGCAAATATGCTTTCCCATACAGTTAGTTCTCCTTTTATTTTAATACTGTCTTCTTTAGCCATGCATAAGCTTTTTATTTTGATGAGATAGCATTTGTTTATTATTTCCTTTATGTCCCTTGCTTTAGGGGATATATCAGTAAAAATGTTACTGCATGAAATATCTGGAATTTTCCTGCCTATGTCCTCCTCTAGGACTTGAATGGTGTCATGGCTTATATTTAAATCTTTCATCCACCTTGAATTTATTTTTGTGTATGGTGTAAGTTGGTGTTCGAGTTTCATTTTTTTGCACATAGCTGTCCAGTTCTCACAACACCACTTTTGAAGAGGCTACTTTTACTCCATTTTATGTTGCTGTCTCCTTTGTCAAATAGGCAATTGACCATAGAGAATTGGGATTATTTCTGAGCTCTCTGTTCTATTCCACTGGTCCATATGCCTGTTTTTGTGCCAGTACCAGGCTGTTTTGATTACAGTGGTCTTGTAATATAGTTTGGAATCAGGTATTGTGATCCCTCCTACTTTGCTCTTCTTTCTCAAAATTGCTGCAGCTATTCAGGGTCCTTTATGGTTCCATATAAATTTTTGAAGTGTTTGTTCTATGTCTGTGAAATATGCCATTGGTACTTTAACAGGTATCGCATTGAGTCTGTAAATTGCTTTGGGTAGTGTGGACATTTTGATTATGTTAATTCTTCCGATCCATGAACACGGTATATGTTTCCATTTGTTTGTGTCTTCCTTGATTTCTTACTTCAGCGTTGTGTAGTTTTCTGCATACAGCTCTTTTACCTCCTTGGTTAGGTTTATTCCTAGGTACTTTATTTTTCTTTTTGCTATATTGAATGGGATATTTTTTCTTGACTTCTGTTTCTGCTCTTTCATTGTTGGTATACAAAAATGCTTTTGATTTCTAGATATTGACTTTGTACCCTGCTGCTTGGCCAAATTCATTTATTAGGTGGAGCAGCTCTTTGGATGAGTCTATAGGATTTTCTGTGTACACTATCATGTCATCTGCAAATAATGATAGTTTTGTTTCATCCTTTCCAATTTGGATGCCTTTATTTTCTTTTCTTGTCTAATCATTGTGGCTAAGACTTCCAATACTATATTGAATAGAAGTGGTGAGAGTGGACAAACTTGTCTTGTTCCTGATTGTAGTAGGAAAGATTTTAGTTTTTGCCTGTTGAGTATGATGTTGGCTGTAGGCTTCTCATATATGGCCTTTATTATGTTGAGGAATGCTCCTTCTATTCCCACTTTGCTGAGTGTTTTTATCATAAATGGGTGTTGTACCTTATAAAATGCTTTTTCTGCATCTATTGATATAATCATGTGATTTTTGTCTTTGCTTTTGTTTATGTGATGTATTACATTTACTAATTTGCAAATGTTGAACCATCCTTGCATCCCTGGATGAATCCCAATTGGTCATAGTGTATGATGATTTTAATGTATTGTTTTATGTGATTTGCCAATATTTTCTTGAGAATTTTAGGGTCTATGTTCATCAGCAATATGGGCCTGAAGTTTTCTTTCTTTGTTATGTTTTTATCTGGTTTGGGGATTAGGATGATGCTGGCTTCATAAAAAGAGTTTGGGAGTCTTCCATCATTTTGGAATTTTTTGAAAAGTCTGTGAAGGATAGGGGTTAGCTCTTCCTTAAATGCTTTGTAAAATTCTCCTGTGAATCCATCCAGGCCAGGGATTTTGTGTGTCAGGAGTGTTTTGATTACTGCTTCAATTTCATCTGCTGTTAGTCTGCTCAGGCTTTCTGCTTCTTCTTCGTTGAGTTGTGGGAGATTATATTTTTCTAGAATCTTGTCCATTTCACCTAGGTTTTCAAATTTGGGGGCGTGCAGTTCTTCATAGTAATTCCTTACAATCCTTTGTATTTCTGTTGTATCAGTTGTAATCTCTCCTCTTTCATTTCTGATTGTGTTTATTTGGGTCATCTCTCTTCTTTTCTTGATGAGCCTGCTTAAAGGCTTGTCAATTTTGTTTAACTTTTCAAAGAACCAACTCCTAAATTCATTGATCCTTAGAATTGTGCTTTTATTCTCTATGTCATTTCATTCTGCTCTGATCTTGATTATTTCCTTCCTTCTACTTACTCTGGGCTGTCTTCGTTGTAGTTCCTTGAGTTCTTGTAGGCATAGGGTTAAGTTGTTTGTTTGAAATGCTTCTATCTTTTTAGGTAGGCCTGTATCACTATGAACTTCCCTCTGAGGGGACTGCCTTTGCCGTATTCCATAAGTTTTGGTTGTTGTGAGTTTATTTTCATTTGCTTCCAGAAACTTTTTTATTTCCTCCTTAATTTCATTCTTGACCCAATCATTGTTTAGTAGCATGCTATTCAATCCCCATGATTTTGAGGGCTTTGGGTTTTTCCCCTTAGGGCTGGTTTCTAGTTTCAGTCCCTTGTGGTCAGAGAAAATGCTTGGTATGATTTAAATTTTCTTGAATTTGTTGAGGCTTGTATCATGTTGTCTATCTTTGAAAATTTTCCATGTGCATTTGAAAAGAATGTGTATTTAATTTCTTTGGGATGAAGGGCAAAGAAAATGCTTGGTATGCATTTTCATCTAGAATTTCATTTCATCTAGAATGTTGCTCAATGCCACACTATTTTTGTTGATTTTTGTTTGGAAAACCTGTCCCTTTTTGACAGTGGGGTGTTAAAATCCCCTACTATAATTGTGTTGCTGTCAATATCTTTCTTGAAGTCCTCTAAGATTTTCATTATGTATTTAGGTACTCCTATGTTGGGTGCATATATATTTACAATGTTTATGTCTTCTTGGTGGATTCTTCCCTTGAGTATTATGAAGTGACCTTCTGGGTCTCTCTTTATGGCTCTTCTTTTGAAGTCTATTTTGTCTGATATGAGTATTGCAACCCATCTCTTTTTTTTTTTTTTTCCTGTCTATTTGCTGGGATTATTTGTTTCCAGCCCTTCACTTTGAGTCTGTGTACATATTTTGTCCTGAGGTGGGTCTCTTGTAGGCAGTATATGTGTGAGTCACGCTTTCTTATCCATTCAGTGATTCTATGCCTTTTGATTGGAGCCTTTAATCCCTTTACATTTAAGGTTATTATTTATGGGTACTTATTCATTGCCATTTTCATACCTGTGTTTCTCTCTCTCTCTCTCTCTCCCTTTCCTTTCCTTTTCTTTCCTTTTCTTTTCTTTTCTTTTCTTTTCTTTTCTTTTCTTTTCTTTTCTTTTCTTTCCTTTATTATCTCTTGTAGAATTGGTTTGGTAGAGGTTTATCTTTTAGACTTCTTTTGTCTGGGAAGCTCCTTATTTGGCCTTCTATCTTGATTGAAACCTTGCCAGGTAAAGTAGTCTTTGCTGCAGGCCTTTGGTTCTCATTACGCAGAATATTTCTTGCCATTCTCTTCTGGCTTGGAGTGTTTCCATTGAGAAGTCAGCTGCTAACCTAATTGGGGCTCCCTTGTATGTTACTTCCTATTTCTCCCTTCCTGCCTTTAAGACTCTCTCTTTGTCTTGGAATTTTATCGTTTTAATTATGATGTGCCTTGAAGTGGGCCTCTTTGGGTTCCTCTTGATTGGGACTTTCTGTGTTTCCTGGATTTGTGTGACTTTTTCTCTCATCAAATTAGGGAAGTTTTTCTCCCAGTTGTCTCCCAGTTGTCTTTGGGCTGTTCAGCACTCAGTTGTCTTTGGGCTACTCTCCTCATAGCTAGCCCAGGTCCTCCCTGCACAGGGCCTCAAGTGTATGTTCTAAGGCAGCATGCACCTACGCCTGTCGTATGTGGGTGCCTATGATCTCACAGCTGTCTGCAGTCACGCACAGGCACCAATTGTAGCGCGGGTGTCCACAGTTGTGGGAGCTCTGGCATGCAGTCCTCCCAGGGCTATGCGTGGGTGTTCACATCCCCAGTCAGTTTGCCACTGAGACCTTAACTCCTCTCTGTGAGATTTCAAGCACTCAGGTTTACCCCAGTGCTGCTGAAACCTTGTCTGGCTGGGGAGTGAGCAGTTGACCCAGCTTTCTCCCTAGTATTGTGGCTAGCCTGGCAAGCGCTGGCCCTGGGGCCTCAGACCCTGGAGGCCCTGGTATCCGTGATGCCCCTTGGGCTCTTAATGTTCTGAAGTACTCTCCTTACCATCTGGTTTTTCAGTGTCTGCTACAATTTTCAATCTGTTTTCAAATATGCTGTGTTTCTTATGGCTGTTTGCTCTGTTCCACCGTAAATTGGCCATGTTTTTCTCCCATGGATAGAGGGACGTGGAATGTACTCCCTCTCTCCATGCCACCATTTTTCTAATCCCTGAGATGATTTTAAATGTGCAGTTACTGACAAGATTTAACCCTTTTTTCCTCATTTGCTATATGGGAGACATGATCATGATTCTTTGAATTAAAATTGTACTGCAGTTGTTCAAATGAGATACATTTCCTACCTATATATTTACACATATATTCAGACTCTCTCAGGGAAGATATTATGGCATTCTACTCAAGTATACTCCATTACTTTAGTGGTAGTTTGTCAAAGCTTCCCTCCACTGGGTTGAATCCCATCACTTTTTGATATACAAAGATACAAAAATTTTGTATTCTTGATTTCAGCAAGAAAAATACTACAGCATGATGCACTGCTGTGAGCCTTCATAGAACTACTTCTACTAAACTACATGCTGCTAGCATATATTGATGATACTGAGAAATCTATCTCTTTTTTAAAATGTTGGCAATGACAAAATATTGGCAATGGTCAGTGCCTCTTCTCAGGAGCCATAAGTTGTAGGTCACTGTGAACTCAAAACCAGAAATAACAGGTTTTTCCTGCTTTAGTTAGTTTTTATTTTATGAGAACCATAATTTTTGCAACAGATTGTATTGCCCCTTTGTTGTGGGATCTGGTAAATTTACAACCAAATTTGAGGCTCATGTACAGCACTTGAATAGTGCCTTATGATATTCATTATGTGTCATCAAACTTCTTCCCTGTTTATTCTATTTTCATGATTTCATTTTCACTTTGCTGTCATTTCTTCATCTTCCTTTTCAAAGTTTATCCCATTGTACACTTGATGATATATATAGATAAGTTGCCTCATATCACTTTCTAGAATGATTTAGAGACATGAAAAATCAATGTTTTTCATAACAGCTTCAATACAACTCACTCTAACAGTATGCTTTTTCTCATGCTTACTTTAGAGTTGTAACTGAACCTCTGAAAAACTACCCAAGGATCAATATACTCTGTTCCTAGGTTGTTCCAGGTAAGATACAGTCCCTGCTCCAAAAGCCCTACACACCAATTTTAAAAGTTTTGCAGTGTTTAAAGTCCTAGAAACTGACCTAAGGCTATACAATAATTTAAGTCACACATTTCATAGTACAACTGTAAGATGTATAAATATTAGATAAGATAATATCAACATGTAGAGCTAGAGCAGCAGATGGTTTCATGGAGATAAGATAAAAAGAAACTTGCAGACTAGCTGGAATTTGTATTCCAATTATCCTCCTTCTGTAATGTTTTCTCTTCTTTTTCTTTTTTTAATAAAATTTACATTCCAATGATTCTCCTCCTGTTTCCTTTTTTATAAAACTCAATTTCTAATCCAATGTGCTTCCATTTATTTGTATCTTCTATTTCTTTCTTCATCATTTTATAATTATCCAAATACTGGTCTTTTACTTCCTTAGTTAAATTTATTCCGAGGTTGGTTTCTTTTTTTGAGGGGTAGGGAGAGAGGAACAATTGTAAATGGGATTGTTTTCTGAGTTACACTGTCTGTTAGTTCATTATTGTTGTACAAAATTGCAACCAATTTCTAAGTATTTATTTTGTATCTTCCTACTTTATTAAAGTTACTTATCAGTTCTAGCAGTTTTTTCATGGATTCTTTAGGGTTCTTTACATACAGTATCATGTCAGCTGAAAATAGGGAAAGTTTTACTTCTTCTTTTTTAATTTGGATGTCTTTTATTTCTTTTTCTTCTCTGATCACTGCAGCTGGGACTTCTACTAATATGTTGAATAAGAGTAGTGAAAATGCACATCCCTGTCTTGTTCTTAATTTTAACGGAAATTCTTCAAGTTTTTCTCTGTTGATTGTTATGTTGTCCTTCATTATGTAGAGGTATATTCACTCTATTCCCACTTTGCTGAAAGGTTTTATTATAAATGCATGCTAGATATTATCAAATGTTTCTTCCACAACTATTAATTTGATTACATGATTTTTATCCTTAATTTTATGTGATGTGTCAAATGTATTAATTTGTGGATATTACACAAGGCTGGCATCCCAGAAATTAATCCCACTTGATCATGGTATATTATCTCTGTAATGTGTTGCTGAATTTATTTGGTTAATATTTTGTTGAAAATTTCTCCATCTATGTTCCTTAGGTATATTGGCCTACAATTTTCTTTTTTTTGTAGTGTATTTATCTCATTTTGGAATTAGGATAATGCTGGGTTTATAAAATGATCAAATGATCTTGGAAGTATTCTCTGCGCTTGAATTTCTTTGGAATAATTGAGAAGGACAGGTGTTAGTTCTTTGACTGTTTGATAAAATTCACTTGTAAAGCCCTCTGATCCAGGACTTTGTTTAGTGGAAGTTTTTTGATTACTTTTTCAATTATATTAGTTGTAAATGGTTTGCTCAGATTTTTTGTTTCTTCCTGACTTAGTTTTGAAAAATGTATGGTTCTAGGACTTTATCAGTTTCTTCCATATTGTCCAGTTTGTTGGCATATGATCATTCATAGTATTTTCTTACAATCCTTTGTGTTTCTGTGATGTCAGTTGTTACTTCTCCTCTTTCACTTCTCATATTATTTTTTTGGAGGTGTCTCTTTTTTTTTTATCCTCATAAGTCTGGTTAAAGGTTTTGCAATACTTTGTTTGTTTTTCCAAAGAAACAACTCTTGGTTTTATTGATCTTTTTATTGTTTTTTAGACTCTGTTTTGTTTATTTCCACTCTGATCTTTAGAATCCGCTTCCTTCTACTCACTTTGGGCTTTACTTGTCATTGTTTTTCTAGTCCCTTTAATTGTAGGTTTAGATTGTTTATTTGTGATTTTTATTCTTTCTTGAGATAAGCATACAGCACTTGAATTTTCATCTTTGGATTGTTTTCATTGTATCCAATAGATTCTGGGTTATTGTGTTCTCATTTTCATTTATTTCAAGGTATGTTTTGATTTCTTTCTTGATCTCATCATTGACCCATTCATTGTTTAGTAACATTTTATTCAGCCCCCATGTCTTTGTGTGTTTTTCAGTTTTTCTTGTGATTGATTTCTAGTTTTGTACCATTATGGTCAGAAAAGATGCTTGATATGATTTCAATCTTTGTAATTTATTAATATTTATTTTGTGTCCTAATAGGCAGTCTATTCTAGAAAATGTTTCATGCGCATTTGAGGAGATTATATATTCTCCTACTTTGGGGTGAAATACTCTGAAGACATCAATTAAACTCTTCTAGTCTCCTCTAGTGTCATTTAAGGCCACTGTTTTCCTCTTGATTTTATGTCTAGAAGATCTGTCCATTGATGTCAATGGGGTGTTAAATCTCTTATTATGATTGTAGTATATTTTCCCATTATATTCATCAAAATTTGCTTTATATATTTAGGTGTTCCTATGTTTGGTGCATAAATATTTACAAGGCTTATATCATTTTGTTGGATTGATCAATTTATCATTCTGTGGCGTTGTTTTTTGTCTCTTATTATGTTACGGAAAATAATTCGGAAAATAATGACTCTGGCGTGATTGGGGTAACAGAGTAAGGCTTTATTACATTTGCAGACCCAGAGGAGGCAGTCTCCAAATTCTGGGCCCCAAACCTTGGCTGGGAAGGGCTTTTATTGCTCTCCGGATGCCATATCCTACATGGCAAAAGCAGGAGGTACAGAAGCTGATGAGAAAATAACTCTAGCCTTGAGGTGTCCTTATCAGAAGCTGGGTGTACAGAAGCCAAAGCAGAAATTATGACTACTTAACTGAAACCCAACAGTTTTGCAGTTTCTAAGTAACCTAAACAAAACTCTTTCCCAGTTACCGGTCCCTCTTCTGGGTCACTTTGTCCTAGTAGACTTTTCTTCTACAATTATAGTCTTTGTTTTTTTTCTGACATAAGTACTTCAACATTTTTTAAATTTCCACCTGAATGAAATCTCTTTTTTCATCTCTTTACTTTCAGTCTGTGTGTGTCTTTGGTGCTGAGGTAGGTCTCTTATAGACCACATAATTAGGGATTTTGTTTTCTTATCTATTCAATAACCCCATGTCTTTTGATCAGAGCATTTAAGCCAGTTACATTTAAAGTGATTAGTGGAGGATTCAAGATGGCAGAGAAGTAAGTGGAAGCCACACTAACCTCTTACCAGGACCAATCCAGAATTACAACAAAACTGTAGAGAAATCATCCTGAATAGCCAACTGAATGAACAGAAGCTTGAGAGAAGCCTTATGACCAAGGACAGACAAGATAAATAACTTGACCACAGTGAGACTGGTAGGAAGTGCAAAGGTGAAAAGGTGCAAGAGGTCTGGCTGGGCTCCCATGGGCAGGAGCTGAAGTGTCAGGGGTATTTTAGCAGGTTGGGATTCCCCCTGAGGAGTGTGGGGTCTGAACCCCAAGCTGGGCTCCCCAGCCTACAGCACCAGAGCTAGAAAGGAAACCAGAAAACATCTAACAGTGAAAAACATCAGGGTTTCTGTCTTCCAGGAAGAGATGAGTAGAAACACAGAGAGCCTCTTAGAGAGCCAATGCACAAAATTTCATTTGCAGCCACTTACCCTGGGCTCTGGCAGAGGGAGAGCAGAGTGGACTAGAAATGAATGAAGAGAGTCTAGGGCTTGTGGCACAAAATTTCATTTGCAGCCACTTACCCTGGGCTCTGGCAGAGGGAGAGCAGAGTGGACTAGAAATGAATGAAGAGAGTCTAGGGCTTGTGGCTCTGGAGAACTGAAGGAACAGCCATCAGAACCCCAATGCTAAGTCATTCCCCATACTGCAGAAGCCATCTTCCTCAGGAATAGCACCCCTCTATGAATGGTATCAACTGAGGAGAAGCAATAGCCCCAACCCCATGGATTACTCTGCCACACTCCGGTTCTTTGAAAAGATAAGCAGGATTGATAAACCTTTATCCAGATTCATCAAGAAAAAAAGAGGATCCAAATAAATAAAATCAGAAATGACAGAGGAGAAATAACAACTGAACAAAGAAATACAAAGGATTGTAAGAAAATATTATGAACAACTGTATGCCAACAAATTGGACAACTGGAGAAAATGAGTAAATTCCTAGAAACATACAATCTCTCAAAAAATGAGTTAGGAAGAATGAGAGAATCTGAATAGACAGATTGCATCTAGTGAAATTGAAGCAGTAATAAAAAAACTCCTAACAAACAAAAGCCCTGGACTGGACAGCTTTACAGGTGAATTTGACTAAACATTGCAAGAAGAACTAACAATTCTCTTCTCAAACAATTTCAAAAAATTAAAGAGGAGGGAAGTCACTAATCATCAGAGAAATGTAAATTAAAACCACAATAAGATTTCTCTTCATACCTGTCAGAATGGTTATCATTGATAAATCAGCAAACAAGTGCTGATTAGGATGTGGAGAAAGGAGTACTCTTTTGCACTGTTGGTGGGAATGCAGATTGGTGCAGCCACTGTGGAAAGCAGTATGGAGATTCCTCAAAAATCTAAAAATGGATCTGCCTTTTGACCCAGTGATCTTACTTTTGGGAATTAATCAGAAGGAACCCAAAACTAATTTGAAAGAACATAAGCAGCCCTATATTCTTATTTAGTTATTATTAATTGCAGCATTATTTAAAATCACCAAGATATAGAAGCACCCATGTGTCCCTCAATAGATAAATGGATAAAACAACTATGGAACATTTACACAATGGAATACTACTTGGCCATTATAAAAAAAAAAGAAAATTTTACCCTCTGCAATAGTATGCATGGACCTGGAAATCATTATGTCAAATGAAATAAACCAGTCAAAGAAAAAACAAAGAGAGACAAATACCATATGATTTCACTTATTTTTGGAACCTAATGAAAAAACTGAACTAACAAAGGAAATAGAGACAGACTCATAGAAAGCAGATGACAGTTAAGGGTGAGAGAGGTTTGGGAGTGGATAAATTGAGCAAAAAGGAAAAAGGACTCATGGACATGGACAACAGTGTGGTGATTGCTGAGGAGAGGGGTTTAAGGGGATTAAATAATAATGAAAAAATACAATAAAGAAATAAAGAGCTTAAAAATAAATGAAGTGATTAGCAATTGGTACACATCTATTGCCATTTTATTCTTTATAAACATGTTCCTCTTTCTTTTTTCTTCTTAAAGAAGACCCTTTAACATTTATTGTAATACAGGTTTGGTAGTAGTGGGCTCCTTAGCACTTTTTCTTGTTTGGGAAGCTCCATATTTCTCCTTCAAATTTAAATTGTAGCCTTACTGGATAAAGTAGTCTTGGTTTTAAGTTTTTGCTTTATATCACTTTGAGTATTTTGTGCCCAGCCATTCTGGCCTGAAATGTTTCCATTGATATATCAGCTAACAGTTATGGGAGCTTTCTTTTTTTTTTTAATTTAATTATTTTATTTTTATTCAATTACAGTTGTCTGCATTTTCTCTCCACCACTCCCCCTTGCTAGCCAAACTCACCTCCCTCCCTTCCTCTTGATTTTGTCCATGTGTCCTTTATAATAGTTCCTGAAAACCCTTCTCCCCGCTGCCCTTTCCCCCCTGCCCTCTGGCTATAGTTAGATTGTTCTTAATTTTCAATGACTCTGGTTATATTTTGTTTGCTTTTTTCTTGTGTTGATTATGCTCCAGTTAAAGGTGAGATCATATGGTATTTGTCCCTCACCGCCTGGCTTATTTTACTTAGCATAATGCTCTCCAGTTCCATCCATGCTGTCTCAAAGGGTATAAGTTCCTTTCTCTCTGCTGCATAGAATTCCATTGTGTAAATGTACCATAGTTTTTTGATCCACTCATTTGCTGATGGGCACTTAGTTTGCTTCTAGCACTTGACTGTTGTAAATTGTGCTGCTGTGAACATTGGGGTGCATAGGTTCTTTTGAATTCATGTTTCAGGGCTCTTAGGGCATAATCCCAGCAGTGGAATTGCTGGGTCATAAAGAACTCACACGACTCCAGTCCAGGAAGACAAACAACCCAATTAAAAAATGGGCAAAAGACTTGAACAGACACTCTCCAAGGAGGATATACAGAGGGTCCAGAGACACGTGAAAAGATGCTCAATATCGCTAACTATCAGAGAGATGCAAATTAAAACCACAATGAGATACCACTCATACCAGTCAGAATGGCTATCATAAACAAATCAACAAACAAGTGTTGGAGAGGATGCAGAGAAAAGGGAACACTAGTGTATCGTTGGTGGGAATTCAGACTGGTGCAGCCAGTGCAGTGTGGAAAACAGTACGAAATTTCCTCAGAAAACTTAAAAAAAAAAAAAGGAGCTTTCTTATAGGTAACTAAATGTCTTTATTTTGCTGCTTTTATGATTCTCTTTGTCTTTAACTTTTGCTATTTTAATTATGACGTATCTTGGTATGGGCCTCTGCTTTCATCTTGTTTTGGATTCTCTACACTTCCTAGACCTCTGTGTCTTTTTCCTTAGCCAAATAAAGAAAGTATTTAGTTATTATTATTTCAAATATATTCTGAATCCCCTGCTCTCTCTCTTCTTCTTCTGGACTTCTATGATGAGGATGTTGCTGCATTTTATGTTATCCCTAAAAATCCCTTAATCTATCCTCATTTTTGTTTTGTTCTCTTTTTTCTTTTTACTTTTCTGACTGGGGTGTTTTTTTTTTGTTTGTTTGTTTGTTTTGTTTTGTACCTTGTCTTCAAAATCACTGATTTGATCCTCTGCTTCATTTATCCTATAGTTGATTCCATCTTCTGTATCTTTCATTTCAGATATTGTATTCTTCATTGCTGTCTGATTCTTTCATATGGTTTCTATGTTCTTTTTTATGTTGCTCAAGTTCTTACTAAGTTCCTTGAGCATCCTTGTAACTATTGTTTTGAACTCTATATCTAGTATTGATAGATTATCTGCCTCAATTTTATTTAGTTCTTTTTCTGGAGATTCCTCCTGATCCTTTATTTTAGACATGGTTCTTTATCTCCCCATTTTGGCTACCTCTCTGTCTTTTTGTATGTGTATTAGGTAGATCTGCTATGTCTCCCAGTCTTGGAAGGGTGACTTATTGTGGTAGGTGTTCTGTGGGACACAGTGGCATAACCTCCCTGATCTCCTGACCTGGGCATTCTAGAAATGCCACCTGTGTAGCATATGTAAACCCTTCTTTTTCAGCTGCATCTTGATTGTTATTGGCCCATCATGCATGGATTTGACCCTCAGGCTGGCTGACTGTGAGTATTCCCCTTATCACAATGTACAGCTACTTTGTGGATGTTTAGCACATAAGTGAGACTTACCTCAGCAGGGTATGGTGCCTGCCAAGATCTCCCTTTTCATAAGCAGCTTGTGGAGCTAATTGGTTCCTTCTCTGATGTTGTCTGAAGCCTCCCCTGGGTGTGTTGTTTCCGAGGCCTCTTGGGAGGGACTCTGGTGTTGATCTACATCAGATGCTTCCTGTGACTGTCCAAAGGAGCTCCAAAGCAACCCACAGTTTGTAGCTGCCTCTGCTAGGCCTTGGTGTACATGGGATGGGCCAAGCTGCACACCAGTGTGGTCTTCCACTGGCACTGAGCCTGGGGCAGGACAGCAAAAGGCCCAAGGCACCCCAAAGTCTACCTCTGTCTGCGGCCTATTAGGTACAGTGAAAGAACCTCTGGCAGTATGCAAGTTGTGTGAGATAGGTTTCCAACGAGTCACAAGGTAGGAAGGAACAAGTGGTATTCACCAGATTGACACCGGTTCAAACTCATGACAGTGTTTGGTCTGAGGCCACTCAGCAAAATTCCCAGGGCATATCAAAGCTAACTGCCACCACCAGGTGCCTGTAGAACTTTGTGGTGGAGAGGGGTCTCAGAGAGTCATCATGGTGAGGCCAGCAGTATTTATCAAGTCCAAACAGACCAAGATTTGGTCAAGTAAAGAAAGAACTCTGTGCCTGGTCAGGCATGCAAGGGGAAAATGGTCCCTAGACCAGAACCACACAACTTAGTCTACCTGGACCTCTAACCATGAGCTCAGGCAGCTGATTTGTCTGTAGGGTTTAGGGTTGGCAAGATAGACCAACAGACAGTTGTGTGGGTGGGGTTGTTGCATTCCCCTAGGCTGATATATACTATGGTAGGGAGAGCTCTGTCCTAGAACAGTGTTATCTGTGGGCCTTGTAGGAGAGGGCCTTGTAGGAGAGGAACCCAGCACTTTAGCTCTCTCTCCAAAACTACAAAACCCACTCTCTTCTCCCACAACTCTAGTGCACTGCAAGCCACCTTCCCTCTTTTGGAGAACATGGTACTTGGTTGTAAAAAAGACTTTGTTTGCTGCCCCTTTAAGAGGACTCCTGGTTCTCTACCAGAATCCTCTATCTTTCTGGTGGATAGAATACCCTCTGATTTTCACAGTCAGATTTTATGTGGGTGCCTCTTCCCTGGTATGGTGCTCTGGGCTGTAGAGCCTGGCATAGGGTTGAGACCCCACACTTTTCAGGGGGAACCTTTGTAGTTGAGATATTGCTCTAGAATCTCAGCCATTGCCCTTAAGAGCAGAGCCAACCCTTATTCTGCCTCCACCTTTCTTACTCACTTTAATATGCTTCTGTAAACCCTTGGTTATATGACTTCTGTTCAGTTAGTCTTCAGTTGATATTCAGGTTGATTTTTCTACATTTTAGTTGTAGTTCAGTTTGGTCCTGAGAGGATATGAGTATAACCTCCCCCTTTTCTGCTACCATCTTTGATCCTGCTTCAGTCCTTTTTAAAAATACAAATCCCTGCCTTCTTTCTTGACTTCTGAGTCAGAACCTCCAGCAAAAGGGCATGGAAATTTGTACTTATTTTTTTCAATTACAATTTACATTTAATATTTTTTTTTTAGTTTCAGGTGTACAGCATAGTATTTAGAAAATTATATACTTTACAAAGTGTCCCCCCCCCCAATATTTCAAGTACCCATCTGGCACCATACATAGTTACTACAATATTATTGGCCATATTCCTTATGTTGTACTTTACACTCCCATGACTATTCTGTAAGTACCAATTTTTACTTCTTATTTCCTTCACCTTTTTCACCCAACTTTCCAATTCCCTTTCCCTTCTGGCAACATAAGTCTGATCTCTGCATTTATGAGTGAGTCTGTTTCCAGTTTGTTTGTTTGCATTAAATATGTTAGATTAATGCTGTCAAACCAAATCAGAAAGGTATTATGTAGCTCTGCAGGGAGGCAGCATGCTATGAGGAAATCAAACTAAAAAGCAGCACAGCTTGGCAAAAGATCATCTTCTAATCCAGTCTAGGGGTCTATATTCCCCTATTATTGTAAGGAGGTAACAGTTATCATCCAGGCAGAGAGAAAGACTGATCTGCAGCTACCATACCCTTTTCCATTACACCACTTCCTATTTTTTTCAGTTTAAGATTTTTTTATTGTTATTCTATAACAGTTGTCCCAATTCTCCCCAATTGCTCTCCCCTGCCCTCCAGCTTCTGGCTCCCACAGTCAATCCCCACACTGTTATCCATGTCCGTGGGTGTGGATTCCATTGTGTGAAGGCCTCATAGATTTTGATCTACATATATTTCAGATCAAACCCTTGTCCAAGGTATTATTGGAAAATATGTTTTTCCATATGGTTGGTTCCCTTTTTTGTTTTGATGATGTTTTCTGTAGCCATGAGACACTTTTTAATTTGATGTAGTCCACTTGTTTATTCTTTCCTTTATTTCCCTTACCCTAGAGAATATATCCACAAAAATATTGCTGTGTGGATATGATGATCTGATGTTTTCAGGCCTATGTTTTCTTCCAGAACTTCTATGGTGTCACAGCTGATGTTTAAGTCCTTCATCCATTTGAGCTTATTCTGGCGAATCATATAAGTTGGTGGTCGGGTTCCAATTCTTTCTATGTACCTGTACAGCTCTCCCACACCATTTGTTGAAGAGGCTAACTTTATACCATTTTACACTCCTGCCACCTTTGTCAAATATTAATTGTCCATAAAGACATGAGTTTATTTCTACGCTCTCTATTTTGTTCCATTGATTTATGTGTCTGTTCTTATGCCGGTACCAGACTGGTCTTTATAATTTTATTTTATTTTAATTGTTGTTCAAGTACAGTTATCTATCTTTTACTCCTATCTCAGCCTACTTCCCTAGCCCTCCCCACCTCTTTCCCAATTCCACCCCCCCCTAGATTCTGTCCATGTGTCCTTTATACTTGTTCCTGTGAGTCCTTCCCTATTTCCCCTGAAATCCTGTTCTTTTTCACCTCCGGTCACTGTCAGCCTGTTCTCTATTTCAGTGTCTCTGGTTATATTTTGCCTGTTTTCTTGTTTTGTTGTTTAGGTACCTATTAAAGGTGAGATCATATGGTATTTGTCTTTCACATCCTGGCTTATTTCACTTAGCATAGTGTTCTCCATTTCCATCCATGCTGTTTCAAAGGGTAGGAGCTCCTTTTTTCTTTCTGTGCATAGAATTCCATTGTGTAAATGTACCAAAGTTTCTTGATCCATTCATTTACTGATGGGCACCTAGGTTGCTTCCAGCACTTGGCTATTGTAAATTGTGCTGCTATGAACATTGGGGTGCATAGGTTCTTTGGATTGGTGTTTCAGGGTTCTTAGGATATAATCCTAGCAGTGGAATTGCTGGGTCAAAAGGTAGATCCATTCTCAGTTTTCTGAAAAAATTCCATACGGCTTTCCATAGTGGTTGTACCAGTCTGCAATCCCAGCAACAGTGCACTAGGGTTCCCTTTTCTCCATAACCTCCCCAGCACTTGTTTGTTGCTTTGTTTGTGATGGCCATTCTGACTGGTGTGAAGTGGTATCTCATTGTGGTTTTAATTTGCATCTCTCTGGTAGCTAGCGATACTGAGCATCTTTGCATGTGTCTCTAGACCCACTGTATGTCGTCCTTGGAGAAGTGTCTGTTGAAGACCTTTGCCCATTTTTGAACTGGGTTGCTTGTCTTCTTAGAGTGGAGTCATGTAAGTTCTTTATATATTTTGGAGATTAAAACCTTGTCTAAGGTATCATTGGAAAATCTGTTTTTCCATACAGTTGGTTCTTTTTTTATTTTAATACTATTTTCTTTAGCTGTGCAGAAGCTTTTTATTTTGATGAGATCTCATTTGTTTATTCTTTCCTTTATGTCCCTTGCTCTAGGGGTCAGATCAGTAAAAATGTTGCCACATGAAATATTTGAGATTTTCCTGCCTATGTTCTCCTCTAGAACTTTAATGGTGTCATGGCTTATATTTAAATCTTTTATCCACCTTGAATTTATTTTTGTGTATGTTGTAAGTTAGTACTTGAGTTTCATTTTTTTTGCATGTAGCTGTCCAGATCTCCCAACACCATTTGTTGAAGAGGCTATTTTTACTCCATTTTATGTTGCTGCCCCCTTTGTTGAATACTAATTGACTGTAGAGACTAGGGTTTATTTCTGGACTCTGTTCTGTTCCATTGGTCCATGTGCCTGTTTTTATGCCAGTACCAGGTTGTTTTGATTACAGTGGCCTTGTAATACAGTTTGGTATCAGGTATTGTGATCTCTCCTACTTTGCTCTTCTTACTCAAAATTGTTGCAGCTATTCTAGGTCGTTTATGGTTCCATATAAATTTTTGAAGTGTTTGTTCTATGTCTGTGAAATATGCCATTGGTACTTTAATAGGTATTGCATTGAATTTGTAAATTGCTTTGGGTAGTATGGGCATTTTGATGATGTTAATTTTTTATCCATGAACATGGTATATGTTTCCATTTGTTTGTGTCTTCTTTAATTTCTTTCTTCAGTGTTATGTAGTTATCTGAATACAGATCTTTTACCTTCTTGGTTAGGTTTATTCCTAGGTATTTTATTTTTCTTGTTGCTATATCAAATGGAATTTTTTTCTTGATTTCTACCTCTGCTGTTTAATTGTTGGTATACAAAAATGCCTTTGATTTATGGATATTGACTTTGTATCCTGCTGTTTTGGAAAATTCATTTATTAAGTCGAGTAGTTTTTTGGCAGAGTATATAAGATTTTCGTTATACATTATCATGTCATCTGCAAAGAATGATAGTTTTGTTTCCTCCTTTCCAATCTGGATGACTTTTATTTCTTTTTCTTGTCTGATTGCTGTGGCTAGGACTTCCAATACTATGTTTTGTTTGTTTTGTTTAAGATTTTATTTATTTATCTTTTAGAGGGGAAGGGAAGGAGAGAGGGAGAGAAATATCAATGTGTGGTTGCCTCTCATGCGTCCCCTGCCAGGAACTGGCCTGCAACGCAGGCATGTGCCCTGACTGGGAATTGAACCACAATCCTTTGGTTTGTAGGCCCATGCTCAATCCACTGAGCTACACCAGCCAGGGTGGACTTCCAATACTATGTTGAATAGAAGTGGTGAAAGCAGATACCCTTGTCTCATTCCTGATCTTAGTGGGAAAGCTTTTAGTTTTTGCCCTTGGAGTGTGATGTTGCCTGTAGTTTTTCATATATTGCCTTTATTAAGTTGAGGCATGCTCTCTCTATTCACACTTTGCTGAGTGTTTTAATCATAAATGAGTGCTGTACCTTATCAAGTACTTTTTGCACATCTCTGGATATGATCATGTAATTTTTGTCTTTGCTTTTGTTTATGTGATGTATTACATTTATTGATTTGTGAATATTTTACCATCCTTACATCCCTGGGGTGAATCCCACATGGTCATGGTATATGATCTTTTTAATGTATTATTGGATGCAGTTTGCTAATATTTTGTTGAGGATTTTAGCATGTATGTTCTTCAGGGATATTGGCCTGAGGTTTCTTTCTTTTTTTTTTTTTTTTATGTCTGTATCTGATTTGGGGATTAGGATGATGCTGGCTTCATAAAAAGAGTTTGGGAGTCTTCCATCATTTTGGATTTTTGGAATAGTCTGTGAAGGATAAGGGCTAGCTCTTCCTTAAATGCTTTGTAGAATTCTCCTGTGAAACCATCCATTCCACAGCTTTAGTGTGTCAGAAGTTTTTTGATTACTGCTTCAATTTTATATGTGGTTATTGGTCTGTTCAGGCTTTCTGCTTCTTCTTCATTGAGTTTTGGAAGATTATATTTTTCTAGAACTTTCTCCATTTCACCTAGGTTTTCAAATTTCTTGGCATACAGTTCTTCATAGTAATTTCTTACAATCCTTTGTATTTCTGTGGTGTCAGTTGTAATCTCTCCTCTTTCATTTCCGATTGTGTTTATTTCAGTTCTCTCTCTCTCTCTCTCTCTCTCTCTCTCTCTCTCTCTCTCTCTCTCTCTCTTTTTGATGAGCCTGCTTAAAGGCTTGTTGATTTTGTTTATCTTTTCAAAGAACCAGCTCCTGGATTCATTAATCCTTAGAATTGTGCTTTTAGCCTCTATGTCATTTAATTCTGCTCTGATCTTGGTTATTTCCTTCCTTCTATTTGCTCTGGGCTGTCTTTGTTGTTGTTCCTCAAGTTCTTGTAGGCGTAGGGTTAGGTTGTTTGTTTGAAATGTTTCTATCTTTTTTAGGTAGGCCTGTATTGCTATGAACTTCCCTCTCAGGAATGCCTTTTGCTATGTCTCATAAGTTTTGCATTGTTGTGAGTTCGTGTTTGTTTGTTTCTAGAAACATTTTGATTTCTTCCCTAATTTCATTCTTGGCCCATTCATTGTTTAATAGCATGCTATTCAATCTCCATTATTTTGAGTGTTTTGGGTTTTGTTTCCATGGAGGTGGTTTCTAGCTTTAGTTCCTTGTGGTCAGAGAAAATGCTTGGTATGATTTTAATTTTCTTGAGTTTGTTGAGGCTTGTTTTGTGTCCTATCGTGTGGTCTATCTTTGAAAATGGTCCATGTGCATTTAAAAACAATGTGTATTTAGTTTCTTTGGGATGAAGGGATATATATATATATATATATATATATATATATATATATATATCACTTAAGTCCATTTCATCTAGAATATTGATCAATGCCACAATATCTTTGTTGATATTTTGTTTGGAAGATCTGTCCATTTTTGGCAGTGAAGTGTTAAAATCCCCTTCTATAATTCTGTTGCTGTCAATATCCTTCTTGAAGTCCTCTAAGATTTTCTTTATGTATTTAAGTGCTCCTATGTTGGGTGCATATATATTTACAATGTTTATGTCTTCTTGGTGGATTCTTCCCTTGAGTATTATGAAGTGACCTTCTGGGTCTCTCTTTATGGCCCTTTTTTAAAAGTCTATTTTGTCTGATATGAGTATTGCTATCCCAGCTTTTTTTTTCCTGTCCATTTGCTTGGAAATTTTGTTTTCAGCCTTTCACTTTGAATCTGTGTAGGTCTTTTGTCCTGAGGTGTGTCTCTCGTAGGCAGCATATGTGTGGGTCATGATTTCTTATCCATTCAGACTTTCTACATCTTTTGATTGGAGCATTTAATCCATCTATGTTTAAGGTTATTATTGGTAGGTAGTTATTCATTCCCATTTTCTGACCTATGTTCCCCCCCCCCTCTTTTCCTTCTTTTCCTTAAAGCAGTCCCTTTAGCATCTCTTGCAGAACTGGTTTGGTGGAGGTGTATTCTTTTAGACTTCTTTTACCTGGGCAGCTCCTTATTTGGCCTTCTATCTTGATTGAAAGCCTTGCTGGGTAAAGTAGCCTTGATTGCAGGCCTCTGGTTCTCATTACTTGGAATATTTCTTGCCATTCTCTTCTGGCTTGGAGCATTTCCATTGAGAAGTCAGCTGCTAATCTTATCGGGGCTCCCTTGTATGTTACTTTCTTTTTCTCCCTTGCTGCCTTTAAGATTCTCTCTTTGCTTTGGAATTTTGCCATTTTAATTATGATGTGTCTTCAAGTGGGCCTCTTTGGGTTCCTCTTGATTGGGACTCTCACTGTTTCCTGGATATGTGACTTTTTCTCTCATCAAATTAGGGAAGTTCTCCATCATTACTTTTTCAAACAGGTTTTCTATCCCTTGCTCTTCTTCTTCTCCTTCTGGTATCCCTATTATACAGATATTATTATGTTTCATATTGTCCTGCATCTCTTAATCCCTATTCATTCTTTCTGAGCCTGTTTTTCTTTTCTTGCTCTTTCTGAGTGTTTTTTTCCACTTTGTTCTCCAGCTCACTGATCCAATCCTCCACTTCTTCAATACTGCTTTTGATTCCTTCTACCGTGTTCTTCAGTTCAGAAATTGTATTCTTCATTTCCTCTTGGCCCTTGTTGATAGTTTCTATTTCCTTTTTCATGTTGATATAGTTTGCATTGTGTTCATTGTAGTTTCCCTGTAGTTTCTGGAAATTCACTGTGAGCTCATTGAGCTTCCTTATAACCATTGCTTTGAACTCAGTATCTGATAGTTGAGTTGCCTCTATTTCACTTAGCATTTTTTCTGAGGCTTCTTCCTTTCCTTTTATTTGGGGATTGTTTCTTTGTCTTCCCATTGTTTGTGAGACTCTTCCCGTTAGCCTCACCTTATTAAATTGATCTGTTCTGGCTCCATGGGTTTATGGTATGAACTCCTGTGGTAGAATACCTGTGAGATTCAGTGGTGCAGTCTCCTTGATCTCCCAAGCTCACTGGTCTTGGGCTGTTTTTATGTTGGCTCTGTGTTTGTCTTTGGATTTTGATTGTTGCTGGGTCTTTCTTTGGTGGGCCCTTCTCACCATCTGGTTATCTGAGGGTCACTCTGTCCACCACCTCTTGTATTTTGTTGTGCTGGTGAGGGCAGGTTGTATGGAAGCTGATTCTTCAGTGTGTACAAGGTTTGAGGATTCTCTCTTGCTTTTGTTCAGTTGTTTGTTCTGGGTAATTTTTCCACTATTTAGTTGTATTTCCAGATAGGTACTTAATTGAGGTTAGTGTGGCTTCTACTTCCTCCTTCACCTTCTTCTGTTGTTATCTGTTGGTAGTTCCTTTGTTGTTGGGTTTCCTCTTCCAGCAGGTATCCTGGTGTTCACAGCTTCCACCTACTCTTTTTTGTGATCGAGAGAGTAGGGAAAGTCAAAATGGCTTAAGACAGCAAGAGAGTATTTTATGATGTTTCAGTAGCAGCCAGTAGAGAAGAGATAGGAGATCCTTTGGCTGTGTATAGTGTTAACCTTGATATTCCACCCAACTAGACACTTTTTAGAAAGGATGGAAAGAAGATAGGATTCTTGTTGGGGAGGGAAGGATTGTGAGTTGGATCTAGAAAGCAGTGAGGTTGTGGGAGGTCAGATTCTGAAGTAAGGTGAGAATAAAGTATAGTAAGTAGGTGTAGTGTGTGAGAGAATAGAGTTAACCACTACAGTAATAAAGTTCAGGATACCGTGAAGTTGGCTGAGATCTGGGAGGGGTGTTGGGTAGTATTTACAATTGTATGGAACAGCTATTATTTACAATAATATTAGAGGAACAATCATATGACAAAATCTATGTCATCTAGATAACAAGAATAGGGAGTATAGGACCTTGAGTAGTGTGCTAATGGAACACAAGTGAAGTGAAGGACAGTAAATTAGAAATACATTATGAAAGAGAGAACAGGGGAAACCTGTCAAATGATACAATTTAACCAGCCAAGGAAAGAAGACTAAACGAAAGAAGAGGAATACAAAAATACTATTAAAATAAAAGTTGTAAGAATAATGAAAATAATAATAATACAAATATGTAATAACTTGCAGATTCTCTCAAATAGCAAAATGAAATTTGTCTCACTGTCTCAGCTGTTGTGATGCCCCCTCTTTGGGTCCAACTCTGGTCTTTTCACAGTTCCAGGTTTTTTGTCTCACTAGTGGATATTTGAAGAAGAGGAA
Organism: Anoura caudifer; assembly: GCA_004027475.1. Classification (NCBI taxonomy): domain Eukaryota; kingdom Metazoa; phylum Chordata; class Mammalia; order Chiroptera; family Phyllostomidae; genus Anoura; species Anoura caudifer. The sequence goes on from PVKU01007859.1 coordinate 41,037, forward strand.
GAAGAAGAAGAAGGAAAGAAGAGATAAAATTGGAAAAAAGGAAGAAGGAATAAAACAAGAAAGAAGGAGAAAGAGGATAAAGGAATTGAGAGATAAAAATAATAAAAGTTAAAGAATAAAAAATTACTTAAAAAAAAAAAAAAAAAAAACAAACTCTTGCTCATTTCAAACAGGCCACACTGCTTTTTCTGGTCTTGCTAGCTGCAGCACACTGAGGGGGTTTTCTACCTTCAGGATCAGCACTCAGTCAGCCTTGTGTGCACTCTCCTCGGAGCTAGCCTGGTGCCTCTCGGCAGGGCTTTGGGTGTGGGATCCAGGCCTTCCTCCGAATATACTCTCCCCAGGGTTACCACTGTGGTCTGGGGACTGCCGCAGAGCATTCTCTCCCCAGGTTGCAGGCTCATGCACTTGGCCAGGGGCCCCACGGATTCGGGTGCACACCCTTCCCACTGCTATGGGGTTGCACATGGCTTCCCATGCCCCCTTGGAAGCACTGCCCAGCTGGGTGGGGAGGAGGCCAGAGTAATTGCTGAAGGAAAATTCCCAAAACAGTGTCTCTTCTTCCACTTTTTCTTTTTGAGAAATTCCTCCTACCTAAGCCTGCCACTCCGTACAGTTTCCTGGCCTCTTAAACAGCCCAATTCTCCAGCCAGACCAGTGAATATTGGGGTCAGGGCCCATTGTGGCCTGACTCTCAACTCTCCCCAACTTGTATCCACAGACTCTGTGGGTGCTCACAGCCCCTGCACGTTTGCCACTTAGTCCTTATTTCCCTCTCTTAGACTTCAAGCAACCAGGTCTCTCCCAGTGCTGCTCAAACCTTGTTTGGCCAGAGAGGGAGCAGTTGACCCAGCTCTCTGCCAAGAACCCTGTGGCAAACCGGGAATGTGCCAGGCTGGTGGCTGCAGCCACACTGCTCCCTGTGCTGGTCCCTGGGACCTTATTGTCCTGAAGCACTCTCCTTACTGTCTGGTTTTACAATGTCCACTACAATTTTTGGTCTCCTGTTTTCATATATGCTGGGGTACTGTTGGCTGTTTGCTCTGTTCCTTTGTAGATCCATTAGGTTTTTCTCCCATGTGTAGGGGGAAGAGGAATCTGCTCCCTCCTACCTCGCCACCATCTTCCTCTCTTTCCAGACTGTTTTGATTACAGTGGTCTTGTAATATAGTTTGATATCAGGTATTGTGATCCCTCCTACTTTGTTCTTCTTTCTCAAGATTGCTGAGGCTATTCAGATTCAGGGTCATTTTGGTTTCATATAAATTTTTGAAGTATTTGTTCTAAATCTATGAAATATGTCATTGGTATTTTAATAGGGATTACATTGAATCTACAGATTGCTTTAGGCAGTATGGCCATTTAAATGATATTAATTCTTCCAATCCATGAACAGTGTATATGCTTCCATTTACTTGTATCTTCCTTAATTTCTTTCTTTGCTTTTTTGTATTTTTACAAGCACAGGTCTTTTACCTCCTTGGTTAGGTTTATTCCTAGGTACTTTATTTTTCTTGTTGCTGTAGTAAATGTGATTTTTTTTTCTAGTTTCTGTTTCTGATATTTCATTGTTGATGTACAAAAATGTCTTTGATTTCTAAACATTGACTTTGTATCCCCATATCTTGTCAAATTCATATATTAGGTTGAGTAATTTTTTGGTAGAGCCTATAGGGTTTTTTATGTACACTGTCATGTCATTTATAAATAATGAGTTTTATTTCCTGCTTTCCAATTTGGGTGCTTTTTATTTCTTTTTCTTTTCTGATTGCTATGGCTAAAATTTCCAATACTATGTTGAATAAAAGTGGTGAAAGCAGACATCTTTGTCTCTTTCATGATCTTAGGGAGAAAGATTTTAGTTTTTGTCCATTGAATATGATGCTGGCTATAGGTTTCTCATATATGGCCTTTATTATGTTGAGGTATGTTCCCTCTATTCCCACTTTGCTGAGTGTTTTTATCATAAATTGGTGCTGAATTTTATCAAATGCCATTTTAGCATCTATTGATATGATCATGTTATTTTTTTTCTTTCCTTCTGTTTATGTGGCATATTACATTTATTGATTTGTGAATAGTGTACCATTCTTGCAATCCTGGGATGAATCCCACTTGGTCATAGTATGTAATTTTTTAAATATATTGTTGGATCCAGTTTGCCAATATTTTGTTGAGAATTTTAGCATCTTTGTTCATCAGTGATATTGGTTTTCTTTATTGTGCCTTTACCTGATTTTGGAATTAGGATAATACTGGGCTTATAAAAGGAGTTTGGGAGTCTTCTCTCTTCTTGACTTTTTTGAAATAGTTTGAGAAGAATAGGAATTAGTTCTTCTCTAAAGGTTGGGTAAAATTCACCTGTGAAACTATCCAGCCCAGGGCTTTTGTGTGCCAGGAGTTTTTTGATTACTGATTCAATTTCACTAATTGTTATTGTTCTAGTTAGGCTTTCTGCTTCTCCTTGATTTGGTTTTGGAAGATTATATGTGTCTAGAAGTTTGTCCATTTCACCCAAGTTTTCATATTTCTTTGCAAATAGCTGTTCATAGTAATTTCGTGCAATCCTTTATATTTCTATGGTATCAAATGCCTTTTTAGCATCTATTGATATGATCATGTTATTTTTTTCTTTCATTCTGTTTGTAATTGTTCTTTCATTTTGTAATTGTCATTTCCATTTGTAATTGTTCTTTCACCTGTTTGTAATTGGTTGTAATTGTTCTTTCATTTCTGATTTTAGTTATTTGGACCTTCTTTTTTTTTTTTTTTTTTTTTTTTTTTTTTTTTTTTTTTTTTTTTTTTTTTTTTTTTTTTTTTTTTTTTTTTTTTTTTTTTTTTTTTTTTTTTTTTTTTTTTTTTTTTTTTTTTTTTTTTTTTTTTTTTTTTTATTGATGGTCTGGTTAAAGGCTTCTCATTTTTTTTTTAAATCTTTTCAGAGAACCAGCTCCTGGATTTACAGATCCTTTGAATTGTTCTTTTAGTCTCTATGTCATTTAAATCTGCTCTGATTTCAATAATTTTCTTCCTTCTACTTACTCTGGGCTTTGTTGGTGTTGTTCTTCCAATTCTTGTAAATGTAGGGTTAGGTTGTTTATTTGAGATTTTTCTATCGTTTTTAGGTAGGCTTGAATGGCAATGAACTTCCCTCTGAGGACTGCCTTTGCTGTGTCCCATAGGTTTTGAGAAGTTGGAGAGATAAGAAATAATAAGAGTGTGGAATGGAAACAAGCCATAGCAAAAGAGAAAATAAAATGTAAAACAAAAATAAGAAGAAAGAAGAGAATAAAATGGCGTAAGTGAAGGGTGGAGCAAAATATTAGATTTGAAAGAAACTATAACAAAACCAAAAAAAAAAAAAAAAAAAAAAAAAAAAAAAAAAAAAAAAAAAAAAAAAAAAAAAAAAAAAAAAAAAAAAAAAAAAAAAACCCTAGTGACCAATAGTGACAAACTTGAAGGACAAGAAATGAATCTTAACATGCTATGCTGGAGAGAAAAGAAGGCAAATAAGGAAGAAGATCACCATGGAATTCATTTCAGTAGAATCTAGTGTTTATCACTGCCTTCTTTTTCTGGATCTGCCCTGGTGATGTCAGATAGTGTCCCAGTCTGGCCCTAGTAAACCTGTTCAGGACTACCAGGGATCTACTGCCTATGGTTGTCTGCTTCAGTTGTTAATCTAGTCAGTCTGTAATCAGCAGTCCAGCTTATGCACCACAAGATGGGGCAGAGTAATTCATGTGGGTGGAGCTATTGTTTACCCTCAGGCTGATGTCACTTGGAAGGAAGTGGTCTGCCTGTGCAAGATGGCTCCTACAGTATGGGGAATGACTCAACACAGGGATCTTGGCAGCTACTCCCTCAGTTCTCTCCCCAAAGCCACTATCCCCAGACTCTCCTCAAGTATCTCTAGTCCACTATTTGCTGGAGCCCATAGTAAGTGACTGCAAACAAAATTGTTTGCGTTGGCCCTTTAAGAGGCTCTCAGAATCTCTAGCCATTTCTCACTGGTAGACAGAAACCCTGATGCTTTTCACAGCTGAATATTATATGGGTTCCTTTCCAGCTCTGGTGCTATAGGCTGGGAAGCTCAGCTTGGGGTTAGGCCCCACATTTCTCAGGGGGAACTGCCACCTGCTGAAATACTCCTTGACACTAGCTTCTGCCCATGGCATCTCAGACAGCCCTCTCGTGACTACTACACATTCTGTACAGTCTCATTGTGGTGAAGTGATTTGTTCTGTCTGTCCTTGGTTATAAGTCTTCTCTCCACCTATTTTTCAGTTGGTTATACCAGATGATTTCTCCACAATTTATTTGTAATTTCAGATTTGTCTTGGGAGGAGGTTAGTGTAGTTTCTACTTACTCCTCCACCATCTTGGATCCTTCCCACCACTCTTCTTGATAGCTTCTCTGCCATCCAAGGCATCCTTTGACCAGGGGATAGTGTCAGTCAGCAGTTTAAGGCAGCCAGAGTTAATTCCCTTGCACAGGAAGCTTGGCAGGTCCATAAATATAGCTTTTGGAGATTACATGGGGTCTAACTTTTTATGAGGACCTGAGGCAACCATGACAAGCCTGAAAAATAATCTTTACCTTGTAAAGATTAATGATTTGTTAGCCTTTAAAACTTACATTTTTTTCAACATTTATTATTAGCATTTCAGTATTTATTCAGCATTTACTTAGAAAGGAGAAAAATTGGTTTTCTTGTATGGAAATTATATTGTTAATTTAATTTCAGAATATAAATTAGATTCTATCCAGGAAAAAAATTCAGAACACAACAAATAGAAAAAAAAATATTCTCTGTTTCATTTCTACTTGAAAACATTTTGCAAAACCTTTCTTACTTTTCTGTAATTCTTGTCATTTTTTCTTTTTTAATTTAAATTATTTTATTGTTGTTCAAATACAGTTGTGTGTATTTTCTCCCCAGCCCTATCCCCTGCCTGCTCCAAACCCACCTCCCTCCCTTGCTTCCACCCGCCCCCTTGGTTTTGTCCATGTGTTCTTTATAGAAGTTCCTGAAAGCCCTTCTCCCCACTCCCTTCTGGCTATTGTTAGATTGTTCTTGATTTCAATGTCTCTAGTTATATTTTGTTTGCTTTTTTTCTTTTGTTGATTATGTTTCAGTTAAAAGTGAGATCATATGGTATCTGTCCCTCACTGCCTGGCTTATTTCACTTAGCATAATGCTCTCCAGTTCCATCCATGCTGTCACAAGGGGTAGGAGCTCCTTTCTTTCTCTGTGACGCATAGAATTCCATTGTGTAAATGTACCATAGTTTTTTGATCCACTAATTTGCTGATGGGCACTTAGGTTGCTTCTAGCACTTGGCTATTGTAAATTGTGCTTCTTGATATTTTTAAATAAATCCTCTAATAATGAAACTCTTCATGGTTTAAAATTATATATCAAAGTAAATCCACCTAGCTCTAATAAATGATACTACATTGTTCAAAATTTCAACTAACTTTAATGAACCCTGATTACAAAAGACTATCACTGCATACATATTCCTGGCACTACCTGAACATAAGAATTTTAACAAAAGCGCATAAAAACTGAAGTCATGTGATAGTGTGTGGTTAAAACTAACACTCATATATTCAAGGCTGGAGTCAGAACCATATACACCAAAATTAATTGCAAGTGAAATTAATTTAGAAACAGAAAATATAAACTTGAGAGAAAAAGTAGTTATGTAGCAAAAAACAAAGAAACTAAAGCAATATGTAAAGCAAGCATGAGATGTGAAGTCCCAGACCCCCATGAAAGGTGGGAAGAACATTCTCAATTATTGACTTGCCTGTTCCTCTGTAGCCTGTGCTGTTCTTGAAACAATCACCTGCTTCACCTTGGATTATAGTAGTTCCAATCTATCTTCAGTTTTGCTTTCCATGGTTTCAGTTACCGCAGTTAACCACAAGCTGAGAATATTCAGTGGAAATTTTCAGAAATAAATAATTCATAAGTTTTAAATTGAGACCCATTTTGAGAGTATTATGGAATCTCATCATCTTTCTCTGTCCTGCATAGGATCTGACTCATCCCTTTGTCCCATATCTCCCCACTGGTATTCTACCCAACTGTTATTCATTTAGTTGTCACCTCAGTTATCAAATCAACTGTTGCAATATTACAGTGCTTATGTTCAAGAAACCCTTATCTTACTTAATAATGACCTCAAACCCATTCACATAAATCTTATTGCAGTGCATTGTTATAATTGCTCTATTTTTATTAGTTATTATTAATCTCTTACTATGCCTATTTTATAAATTAAACTTTGTCATAGGAATGTATATATAAAAACATGGTATATATAGGGTTTGGTATTTTCTGCAGTTTTTGGCATCCACTGGAGGTCTTGGAATGTATTCCCTGTAGATAAGGCAAGGGTGGCTACCAAATTTGAGTAGTATTCAATTATTTACAACCAGTGAACAGTGTTGAGACCAGTTTGAAAGGGATGTGTGTGTATCTAAGGGGATCTTGGAGGAGAAAGCTAGAGACAGGGTTGTCAGATGGATTTCCCAAGTCTTTGGAATATATCCGTTAAAGTGTTAACATAGAAACAATTATTAAGTATCTACTAAGCATCATGTGCTGGTTGGTACTCAGAGACAAGTGCAGCCCCTTCAGGCCAGTGATGCTGAAGCCCTAGCATTCTACGTAACAATAATCAGTATACAAGGGAGAGTTTGCTGCAAGTATTTCTGAGGCTGACAAGAAGACATCGAAAAGCAAGGCTATAAGAGTTTGCCATGACTGAAGGGGAAGTCCTGTGGGTGGTGTGCCAAGGCTGAACATAATTTACGAGGTTACAGAACAGTGCCTCAGAAGATGAATGGGGAAGGCAGTTCACTTCTGGTGAGGTGCTCAGTCTTCCTCGACTGGCTGTTACATTCAGGTAATAAGGGAAAGATGAAAAATTACTCAGAAACTAAACCCCAGCTACTGAACAGTATCAAAACCCTGTAAATGTCAGATCTAATTCCAATGTCTTCTTGAGCACTAATTACACTGTCCTCCAGGGCATTAATGTCACAGTCTATAAGGAAACAGACAAAAATTCATTGGCAAACATGTAGATTAAATACACTGAGTGTGATCAAGGAAAGAAGTGCTCTAAGTGGTGTGGAAATGAAGGCATATTACAGTCATGACCACCAGTCTTTGGAAGATTCAGAGATTCTACCAGGAGAAGTGGGGCAGCTATACATTCCCTCCTGAGTTCCACAGGCCTCAGTGTTGTGTTAAGTCAGGGGAAAGTTATAACCTCCTTTAAGCACTAGAAATGGGATCACTTCTATTTTGTCATGTTCAGCCTCTTACCAAAATACAAGCAAAGCTTTGGTAGTTTTCCAATGTGAGAAAAATTGCTGTGGTGTGTTATCAAATCCTGGGAGAGACTAGAGCTTCAGATTAATCAATAATACAAGCTGACTCTGTCTTAGTGAATTAGGCCCAAGAGCTAGAAATCTTTCTGAAAATCATGAGAACGATTCCATTGTAACAAAGATGATGTTCTTTCCACTGAAACTAGCCCTGTTGAGAAAAAAGCATTAGTGATATAAAAGGTGTATTCTCTGCCCAGTATAATTCTTTTCTTCTTGATCCAACCAAATATAACTCTTGGGGCAGGCAGAGGGGTAAGAAATAAGATTGTTAAGGTTTATGCATGAAAGTTACACCTTCAGAAACATAAAAGCTCATTTTCAATACAGCATTTTATAAACTAAATAGCCCTCCAACCTCAACCTTTAACAAATTGTCTGCCTTTAATAATCGGAAACCAAGATTACTTTCTATTTTTATCAATGAAAAGCAAGCTTTAACTTATACATGGATTTTTTCCAGAATTCTTTATTAACCACTGAAAATGGATGTTTATAATGAGAGTCCACTTGGTTTTCCATAAAGCTAATTCTGGCTGAATAATTCCTTTCAGACAGCAGCAAACATTATTCTCCTCAGCTCTTGTATAATTAATGCCAAAATGAAAATATATTCCTATCTATTTCAGGGGGAGCAGAAATGAGTAAAAGAAAAGGGGAGATGGTACTAGTGTAAATGAATTCTCCAATACATTTTCCCAATAGAGAGAAAGATAAATTAAATGTGCAATAAAAATGTAATAACAAACAGTGATTGCACTATAGGAACCCTGATACGAATAAGCATAATGACATAATGAATCTTCTTGTGTGAGAATGATTATTTGGAGCCTTAAGTTTTGACAATTCTTGTAAATCTTATTCATTTTTAGCAATTAATAATATTAAATTGCTCCACATTTTCCTAGGTAAACATTAACAACCTTTCAACTCATTGTTGACAGAATACTTCATCTTGTGTACACCACTACAGTATTTTCTAAAATTTCCAAGAGGGGTATGATAGCCCTGTTCCAAGGAGAAGTAACAGTAACTTAATCTTTACTACTGATATAAATGATTCAACAAATATTCGTTAAACCCCGCTTTGTGCTAAGCAGAGACAGCTATCTGTCCATTCAAATCTATGTTTGGCCCTGGCTGGTGTGGCTCAGTGGATTGAGTGTAGGCCTATGACCCAAAGGGTCACTGGTTCATTTCTAGTCAGGGCACATGCCTGGGTTGTGGGCCAGGTCCCCAGTAAGGGACACCTCAAGAGGCAGCCACACATTAATGTTTCTCTCCCTCTTCTTCTCCCTCTCTAAAATAAATAAATAAAATCTTTTTAAAAATCCATTTTTGCTTTCTCAAGTACAGACTTGTGTCTGGAAAGTGGCTGCTCAGGAAGACTAAATTCCCTGGACACTGCTACATCTCCCATGGCTCTGATGTAGTCATATGATTCATCACTCCAGCAACACTGACTGGAAATGATGTTTGTATTTGTAAGCCAAGTTTTAAGAATGGAATATGGTTCCTCTATGCTCTTTCAGCTGCTGCTAGCTTGAAGTAGGAGGCAACAAAATCCTGAGGATGGAGGAATTACACACACTAAAAAAAATGGTGCTGAATTCATGGTGTTTATGGACAGAAATATCAAGCTTGGTGAAATGAATAAGATATCAGGTAGGTTGCATTATGTCATTCTGTATCTGTGGGCCTATTTGATAGTATATTTTGACCCAGACTAATACAGTAGTGTTTTTGTAGACTTTACAAGGCCCACAAAGAAGTAAAACACTTTACACTTCTTACAAAAATTAACTTTACTCTAAAGAAACAAAGAATCATGCAAAAATTAAAACAATACAAAATATGTAGTAATATAATATTTTAAGAGATACCAAAGGACAATAGAAGTGTAACAAATAATCAGCATCCGCACTAACTGCTACAAGTTCAAAGGAAAGAAAATAAACATTTACTTAAATTATATCCATGCAGAAATAACGAGTTCTGCTACTGAGAGCTACAGTTCAAGATATATTGCTGAAATAATAAAATAATTTATAATAAGGATTGTTCTTCTGGAAAATTCTTCACTTGGACAAATAAACCTAAAGCTCCAGGTATCTGTAACTCTTTTTTTTTAAACTATATTTTATTGATTATGTTGTTACAGTTGTCCCCATTTTCCCCTTTTATTCCCTGACTGAGAACCCTCCATTCCCTCAGGCAATCCCTACCCCATTGTCCATGTCCATGGGTCATGTGTGTAAGTTCATTGGCTACTCCATTTCCTGTACTGTACTTTACATCCCCATAGATATTCTGTGACTACCAATTAGTACTTCTTAATCCCCTCACCTCTTCTCCCAAACTCCCCCCCCTCATTCTGCAACCATTAAAATGCTCATCATATCCATAATTCTGTCTCTGTTCTTGTTTGTCTCATTTGGTTTTAGATGCAAATGTTGATAGGTACATGTTTATTGCCATTTTATTGTTCATAGTTTTGATCTTCTTTTTCTTAAATAAGTCCCTTTAGCATTTCATATAATAATGGTTTGGGGATGATGAACTCCTTCAGATTTTTCTTGTCTGGGATGCTCTTTATCTGCCCTGCGATTCTAAATGATGGCTTTGCTGGGTAGAGCAATCTTGGCTCTAGGTCCCTGTTTTACATGACTTTGAATATTCCTTGCCAATCCCTTCTAGCCTGCAGTTTCTTGTGAGAAATCAGCTAGCAGTCTTATGGGAACTCCTAAAATATCAAGTAACTAACTGATATTTTTCTTACTGCTTTTAAGATTTTCTCTGTATCTTTAACCTTTGGCATTGCAATTATGATGTGCCTTGGTATGGGCCTGTTCATGTCCATCTTGTTTGAGACTCTCTGTGCTGCCTGGACTTGCATGTTTATTTCCTTCACCAAATTAGGGATGTTTTGTTCATTATTTTTTTCAAATAGATTTCCAATTTCTTACTCTTTCTCATCTCCTTCTGTCACCCTTATGATGTGAAGTTAGTATGTTTGAGGTTGTCCCAGAGGTTCCTCACACTATCCTCTTTTTGGGGGGGATTATTTTTTCTTCTGGTTGTTCTGATTGGTTGTTTTTTGCTTCTTAATGATCTAAGTTATTGCTTTAATTCTCAGTTTAATATATTCTACTATTGATTCTGTATAAATTGTTCTTTATTTCAATTAGTATATCTTTCATTTCTTCCTGAGTCTTTTTCATGCTGTTAAGTCCCTCACTAAGTTCCTGGAGCACCCCTGAAACCAATATTTTGAATTATGCATTTCATAAACTGCTCATCTCCATTCTGTCTAGCTCTTTTTCTGGAGTTTTGGTCTGTTCTTTCATTTGGGCCATGTTTCTTTGTCTCTTTATTTTGGCAGCATCCCTATGTTTGTTTACATGTATTAAGTAGAGCTGCTATGACTTTCTGTCTTGGTACCATGGCCTAATGTAGTAAGGGTCCCATAGGATCCAGTGGCACAGCCTGTCCTGTCACACAGTTGGTACTCAAGGGACACCTTCTATGTGGGCTGAGTACACCCTCCTCATGCAGTTGAGCTTTGATTGCTGTTGATAGGTCAATGGAGGGATTTAGCCAAGCAAGTCAGCTGTAAGGACTGGCTCTGACCACTGACCACCAACCTCTGCAACATGTACCTTTGAAATGACTAAGCCACTTATACTCTTATTTTGTGTAGTTTCCTTAAAACAACACTTTTTAATCAATCCATGCCCATAATGTAAAAGGATTTCTATCATTATTCAGGAGGTAAATTTATAAATTCTAACTAAAGAGATTCAGTTCAAATTCCAGCACAAATTTAAAAAGTTCCAGAAATAAGCAAGATGTATCCATATTTTTAAAACAACTATGTGTTGACTGTTACTATTTGTTAGACACTGCAGATGTAATGATAAGCAAAGCAACATGCCCATGCCCTTTTGGTACTTACATTCTAATAAGTCTCCTTGTAAAGGATGACAATGCCATACACAGAAAGAACTGGATGTATTAAGCACATAATTCTAAAGATGACTCAGTAGTAAAAAGAAAACTATCTTCGAAGACTTAAGGCTTTTCCTTATGAAATAGAGATTAGATTATTCCTTATGGCCTCTGTCCACTGATGACCACCAGCAATTAGACCTGTGCACAGCTTCTGTTAGAAACTCAAAAAAGTATATTTTGAATGAGTAAATGACTATCAATCTGATTTCTGGAAATAGACTCTATTTCAGACCTTTCATTTGCAGTGAGGAGTGGTGGTTAACTCTATCAGCCACTTGCTGTGAGCCTTTGGGGAAAAAAAAGGAGTTAATATCTCTGAAAAGCAGAACTATTGGGTAAAACCTATGAGGAAAATCACACTTAGGTTGCATATGAAGAAACAATTTCCAAAGATCAGAGTGCTCAAACAGAGAGTCGCATTTTCTGAAGGAAATTATTTACTGGAGGTTTTCATTCATAGTAGACTTGGATGATAGGGACTTTCTGTGTGAGAAATTCAGATGCTGGAAGTTCTTAGACAGTGACTCAAAATATGAACTTTGCAGTGGAAATTTCAGGTGGTTGGAGACAATCAGAGCAAAGACACTAAAATAGCTCAGAGATAAGATCAGTGAAAGAGCTGGATGATGAACCAGGAACACTTTAGTAATCCACAGTTTGAGACTAGAGTATTAGACAAGGTTAATAAATTTAAAAAAGGAGGAAAACTAACTGGAAACTTTGTCCTAAGGAGTGAACTACCCAGAGAAGCCATGTGCTGAGAATACACTGATACTAAGGACTCAATGCTAAGTACTAAAACAAGGTCTGTTTGAATATTCAAAACCTAGTGTGTTTGTTTGGGGCTGAGGGGTGGGAGAGGAAGTCAAAGCTGTCTTTTGTTCTGATCAAATTATTTAACCCTGAGCCTGGGAGTTTATTTCCTAGTAAAAGTACTAAGAATTGCAGGGTCTTCATACATGCTTATTAGCTCTGTGATCTTAGGAAGGCTTCTCTGATCTTTTTTTAAATCATTTTTTATTTTTCATTTACAGTTGACATACAATATTGTATTAGATTTAGGTGTACACCCCAGTGATTCAACATTATATAACTTATAAATGATCATTCCAATAAATCTCTTACCTATCTCACACCATATGTAGTTATTAGAATATTAATGACTATATTCCCTCTGATGTACTTCATATCCCTATGATTATTCTGCACCTATCAATTTATATTTCTTAATCCCTTTACCCATTCCCTCCATCCCCCTCCTATCTGGCAACTGTCAAAATGGTCTCTGTATCCCTGTCTGTTTCTGTTCTGCTTCTTCCTTTATTTTGTTTTTTTTTTTTTAGATTCATTTGTTGATAGATATGTACTTATTGCCATTTTATTATTCATATTTTTCTGTTTTCCTCTTTCTTAAAGGATATACTTTAACATTTCATGTAATTGAGCTCATAGGTAAAATGAGGATAATAACATGGAGCTGGTAATGTGGTGGTGAGAATTAAGTAGAAGAACTGGTTCTGAGCACTGAGCACGTAGCTTGTTTCCTGACCTATGCTGGCTGCCTAATCAATGTGTTTCTCCCCTTTTTGCCTCTAGTCTTGAAATTATAGAATTCTTTCTCCGTGAGAAGCTTCAGGTTCTTTTCATTTTCATTTCCAGTTGGGAAACTTTAATTCATCTTCTAAGGAAATCAAATAGTATTTATCGATCCATGGAAGTGAAATGTGTCATTATCTCGTAACAAAACACAGCTCCTTAAACTGTAGTAAAGAAAAATTCCCCTTTAGAATCACAGTCCCTCAGTTTGACTATTTCATTACTCCACCTATTTTTTTCTCCTTAAACTTCATTTGAATACTTAGAGTCACCCTAGGAAGGACAAACACACATTTTTACTTTCATTTCTGAATATGGCAGAAAGTCTGAAACTGTCTTGTGATTTTTCCTTCATCAAAAAAAAATCTCTCATTAAACAAGCACATTTGCCTCCTGACTAAGAGTCACCAGGCTTGCATCAAATAAAAGTATGTTGGCATTACAATAATCAAAGCAGAACCAACTCTGCCATTTGGTCTTCAAGCTGCTTTCAAATCAAACAAAATATGGCCCCAAACACATTTCTTCCAAACCATGCTTTCCCATAAGAATGAATAAAAGGTCCTAATGCATTTTCAATTTACAAAGCAATGTTCCCTATATTTATATAAGTCGATTTATATCTGAGTCCAAAAATTAGAAGGGATCCAACGTCTCTCATCTCTAGCACAATTTTTTTTTTCAAAAAAATCCTGTTCTCAAACATTTTTTTATCCATCTCTCAGAAATAGGCTCTTTAGTTGAGGTATCCCCAGCCACATAAATGTTTATTTTTATACTTGAAAACTGTCCAATTCACTTTGTCAGCTCATGGATTTGATTTGTAAAGGTTCTATGAAAGGTGCATGTAACAAAATCAAACAATCACGTTGTCATTCAACATTAGAAAAATAGTCTTTAATGCATCTTTTCAAGCCACATAAAATCAAAATTGTGCCTTAAAATCCTTCAAGTCTATTAAATCTGTGTTTATGTTTTGATTTGATTTGATAATAATCCCCTTGTATCTAAGTCATTTGTCCTCAGTACACTATAATATAAATTAAGTTTACTGTTTGTTTTTAGGTAGACAGTTATATAAGGACAGGGTAAAGTCAGAACCAGGAAATATCAGAAGACTTGGGTCCCAAAAATACACAGAAATCAAAGGGAGGTATAGTGCTTAAGAGCAAGGATAAGGAAAAGATGGTTGAGATTAATTTTTTCATTTCTTCATATTGGTGGTCAGAAGCAACCCAATGATAAGCACACAGAAAGATTTTTAAACAGTGGATAACAAATTATTTCTAATTACAGTTTTGGAAGGTGGTACATAGTCAGCATGTTAGCAGTTAGTTCAGGCTTTTAGCCAATTTCCAACTGCAAATCAGTCATTTCTGAAGTCCTAAAAAAATGTAGTCCTTCCTTTTTTTTCTAAGAAAAAACTAACTTGCCTGAAAATATAACATGTAGGAATTGGATAAAGCAGATTTTTGTGTGAAACCTTATCAAAGTCTTTTCCATGAGCTCCTGTAATTTTTCTTTCTGGTTGTAACTGGTACCTCAAAACTCCTTATGCTGAGTGGCTTTCCTTTCTTCATCTATAAAATAAAGTAATGGGCCCTGGCTAGTGTGGCTCAGTGGATTGAAAGCCAGCCTGCAAACCAAAGGGTTGCTGGTTTGATTCCCAGGGCACATGCCTGGGTTGTGGGCCAGGTCCCCAGTAGGGGACATGTGGGAGGCAACCACATATTGATGTTTCTCTCCTTCTGTTTCCCCTTCTCTTCCCTCTCTCTAAAAATAAATTTTAAAAAATCTTTTTAAAAAGGAAATGGATTACATGAACATTTGTTCAAGTTTGTTCCTGAAGTTTCTTACCTGAAGTGCTTATTGAAAAGTGAATCTTTCTGCACCCATCCCAGACTTACTGGTAGATTCATATTTCTAGGGAAGCGACCCAGAATATTTCACTTGTACCAAGTTCCTTCAGTGACACTGAGAACTTTTTCTAACATTTGAGAACTACTTGTTCCAGGTAGTTTCTGAGTCCTTTCTACATTTCACATCACAAGATTACAAGGACAGAGCCACCCATTCTTTCCATCCAGTTGAATACATAGAATAAGTTAAATTCAAACAATGTGGCCCAAATAGGTTAGGTCACCTTAGTAATGCTTTATGTCATGCTACTGAGCTATAAAACATAGAAATACTCTGATGTCACTGAAAGAACTGGGCATTTTAAATCAAAATTACTAGACTCAAATCTTGCCTTCAGTTATGCCAAATTCTTCCCTTAAATTTCTGAGTTTCTGTTCCCATCTGTCAAATATGTATTATGATACCATGTTGCATATATCTTAAGCAGGATGATTTCAAACATTTCTATAAAAGAGAGCTTAGGAGAGGTAATGTGGTTGGAAATGCAGAGTGGGGCGATGACACAGGGGATTATATTGAGATTTCATTTGCCTCGCGTGGTCCATTTGAGATAGCATTGGAAAAGGTGGGGTATATGAACTGATGGAGATCTACTACCACTACTCATATGATTATGAGAATTAATAGAAAATATGAGAAAATATTGATTTTTGCATAGCAGTATGTGACAAAAAATCAGTGAATAACTTCTCAAATTGAACTATATAAAATTGCTAGTGTTCTACTCTTTTTGATTGTCAAAATGGTCAATTCCGTATGGTTTCAACATAATATAATTTAATATTGAAATCCCAGTATGATACAATTTGTCCATTTATTCCAAATTATTCAGATCCTTCTCAAGTAAGAAAAAAGTAAGGGAGGCACTACTGACATTACAATGATTTTTTTCTTCCATACCAGTTTTTTCTTTTAATGAAAAATCAAAAAATTTCATCTCAAGTCACTACAGTCATTTTCTTGAGTAATGATATGACAAAAAGTGAGACAGCAGGTGGGAATTTTGATAGAAAACACCCAGGAAGAAGTCAGATAAAGGGTTTCTATGCCCTGTTTTATTATTGTTACAGGCCGTCATTCTTGGAGAGCACGCTCTGTTTCATCGACTTTAATTATGACCAAAAACTCTCCTAATCACATGTTAAAGTGGCTCATAGACTTCATCTGGCACTTAAAAAGTCACAGAATCTCTGCCTGTGAGTAATGGATAACTTTGCATTTCCTTCTTTTAAGGCTGTCATATAAACAAGAACTAGTCATATGGAGTGTAAAAATAATTAATGCACTTAACTAAGCTATTAAAACTATGTTACTAACTAGATGAAGTATCAATCTAATTTAATTGGCTAATTCATATTCATTTTTATATTCATTAAATAAAATAACTAAAATGATCAACAAATCACTTCAAGTTTCATATGTCTACATGTTTTTAAATTGTGTGTTTATCTTTATTGAAATTATTTTCTGTAAGTTCTCAGAGTATCTGGAGAGCTTTCTAAAATAAAGAATGTAAAGGCAAGGTTCCCAAGTGATAATCACTTCCATGGAATGTCTTACCCAGAAAACCTAACATTTTGCCCCTTCTTGAGTCTTTCTTGAGCTTATTCAGGCTGTCATGTAAGAACATGAGAACCAAGACAGAGAAACATAAGCCTAAATATTTCGTTAGAACCTCAGAATTACAAAGAACCCAGGTTTAGCAAAATGCATCCTCAATAATTAGTATTGGTTGATAATGACCCATTAATTCAGTTTTCTTTCTCTCAGGTGACAGAGGAATGCACAGAAGAAAGCATTGTTTTAAAGGTAAATTTGCAGTCCCTCCCTTCCCCCCTCTCTAAAAATAAATAAATAAAATATTTTTTAAAAAGTAAATTTGGAAGGGTTTTCTTGTTTTTCCATGTTTTTCATGTTTGTTTGGTTTAACTGAAATAGGATGAAGGGAAGAGAGAATTTTTCATCTGGATTTTCCTCTAACTCTATCCATGACTTGTTGTCTGGGTCAGACTTTACAAACTCCTGTGAGATTCATTTCTGGGTCTTTCAGTGATGAAGTGAGGAGAGAATGCTGAACTGGGAACTAAATAAAATGGACTCAGAACTGTGATTGAAGTCCTTAAATTTCCTTTGATTTGGCTCAGCTTGACATATCCACACAACATGACATGGTGAAGAGAGTGGGAGAAAACAAACAAACAAACAAAAAACCCTCTGTTCTAGTTGCAGCTTCTGACATGAAACCAAGAAATTGAGAAAGAACAGATCTTAAAATGAGAGACTGAAGCATACTCTATCCAGGCTAAATCTGAGCAGTAACCATAAAGACTACAAGCTGGAAATCTTGGCATTTTCAGAAACTGAAAAAAAAAAATGTGCCAAGGATGGTCTCATGGAGATCATGAGGCTCAGGTTCATCATTGGTAAACCAATAGTATTCAGGAGGCTAGAGAAGTGGTAAGTAAACAATACTCAGAGGGACAAATCACATTTGTTTTGTTTTTGTTTGTTTGCTTGGGTTTTTTGTTTGTTTGTTTTTGTTTTGGGTTTTTTCATTTCTATTGAGCTATAACTGAAAAATAAAATTATAGGATATTTAAAGTGCATAATAGCACAACTTGATAGATGTATACATTGTGAAAGTATTCCCAACACTGAGTTAATTAGCACATTTATCACCAAACTTATTTATCTTTTTTATATTTTGGTGAGAATATTTAAGTTTTACTCTCTTAGCAAATTTCAATTGTATAATACAGTGTTATTAACTGTAGTCACCACCATGTTATATATTAGACTTTCAAACCTTATTTATAAGTGAAAGTTTGTACTCATTTAATAACCTGTACCTACTTCACCAACCTCCTCATCCCTGGAAACCATCATTCTACTTTCTGCTTGTACAAGTTCATTTTATTTTAGATACCACATATAAATTATACCATGCAACATTTGTCTTTCTCTGTCTGACCTATTTTACTTAGTGTAATGTCATCCAGGATCATCCATATTATCACAATGATAGGAATTTCCTTATTTTTAAAGGCTGAATAATATTCAATTTATATATTAATATATGATAATATATTATATAATATGTGATATGTATGTAATATATACAATGGAACTGCCTAGGACCCAGTGATTTAATTTCTGGGCATTTATCTGAAGAAACCTAAAACACTATTTTGAATGATTATCAACAACCTTATGTTTATTGCAGTATTATTTACAAGTGCCAAGATATGGAAGCAGCCCAAGTGTCTATCAGTAGATGAGTGGATAAAACAACTATGGGACATTTACACAGTGGAATACTACTCAGCCATAAAAAAGAATAAAATTTTACCCTTTGCATTAGCATGGATGGAGCTGGAGAACATTATTCTAAGTGAAACCAGCCAGTCAGAGAAAGACAAATACCATATAATTTCACTCATATATGGAATCTAATGAACGAACTGAACTAACAAGGAAAATGGAGACAGACTCATAGATATAGAGCAGGCTGACAGCTTTGAGAGGCTGTGGTTAGGATGTGAAGAGATCTAACAAGAAGGAAAAAGGACTCCAGGACATGGACAACAGCATGGTGACTGAAGGGGTGAGGGTATTATAAGGGGGATAAATGGTAACGGAAAAAAAATCCCACAGGAATCAAGTAGAACAGATAACAGACCAAGGCAAAGCATTATAAAAAATTAATTCACTTTATTGGTGTAACCCCTCCCTCCCACTATTACTGATGTATTAAATTATGAATATTGCAGATTTTTACTTGAATGAGGAAGTGAAAGCTTCCTATGTGTCTGCAGGTAGTTCCTCACATCCCAGGTCCCATTGTGGGGAAGTGAGCACCTTGGGGTCATTTTTATTGAAGGGGCAGTTTCAGTACACTTACACAAAGGAAACAAAGTCACAAGATTTATTACTACATATCCCAGAAATGGCAGGGGTGGAGGGGCGTGCACACTGAGCTGGAGGAAGGGCAGTCTTATGTCCTACGTTATAGGTAAGCAGGAGATTGCAGAGAAACAAGCACCTGTTAGTCATGAGGTGGTTGGAACTGAGGTCACTAATCTTTCACAGACTCATCTCTAAGTGGTTATTTTATGAAGTGCCCTGGGATAAGCAAAGTGGAATTTGTGGCAAGATTCCTAAGCTCAGGCCCTTTTCTAACTATCCAGGCTCTGCGTGCCTAGGCAGCAACTCAAAATAGCTGATGTCTCTAACTGGAGACATTGGGAGATACTTAATTCTACAAGTTAGAAGGAAAGGGGTCTTCAGATTTCTGAAAAGCAGCACTATAAATACAGCATTGCTTTCAAAATTCTGAAGTAAAACAAATGCCAACATAGAATTTAATACCCAGGCAAACTACCAATCAATAATCAGAAGAGGTTGAAAATACTTTCAAATTGATAAGGTCTCAAAATATTAATGTCCTGTACATTTCTTTTGCAGAAAGCTAGTGGAAGAGATTGTTCATCAAAATGAGGGTGTAAACTAGAAAATAATACATTATAAGACATAAGAAACAGGAGATACAACACAAAAAAGAAACAAAGAGAACCACCAGGATGATGGGGCAGCAGGTAAAACTGTTGTGTACCAAATATAGAGAGCAGCCAATCCAGACTGAAGCAAGTTTAAATTTGTGGCTAAAACAGCACAGGGCCCCATATCTACAGGCAACTTTTCCTCTAGAGTGAAGTGTTAGGCATACTGAAATTAAGGGAATAGTTACTTTTACTGGTGATATTCATCATGGTCATACAGTATGACTAAGACTAAATGACAAAACAATAAAAATATGTTCTCATTAGAAATGCTTATAACAAAGTCTGGTGTCTCTGTTTTAATCAGTATCTTGGCAAGAGGTATCTCCTTCCTGTAAACTACGATGCAGAAGAAAACGCAAAGCTTCCTAAATAAAAGTAATTCTCCTACACACAATCATACTTGATTATATACACATTGAATACTGCCGAAGAATTCCTTATAAGCTTTGTCCCCAGGGAAAGAAAGTGCAGGGGCTAGAGAAGAAAAGTTGACTGAAGACCTAATTTTCACAATTTACTTCTTTGATCCTTCAGCAAGTATAATATGTTCTTCTATTACCTTCTGAAGCAATTATTAAAATAAAATATATTCCCTACAAATTGGTATAAATACATACACTTTTGATTCATCAATTTTACTTGTAGGAATTTATCCAACAAGTGAACCTATATATGTGTAAGATGATCTGAGTAAGAAATTATTCATTGAAACATTGTTTGTAATACCAAAAGACTGGCAACAATACAAATAGCCATTTATAGGGATATAGTAAAATAAATTAAAATACTATACGAAAGAAACCAGACCAGATTTATAAGTAATCTCAGTAAATGTTAATGAATTAAACACTAATTTCCAACAACATATGACAAGATGCTCAATGACAGTAATCATTGAGGAAATATAGAATGAAATATTAATGAGAGACATTTTTATTTGCATTACATTAACAAAGTCTGACATAGGAAAGCTGCAATTCTCAATCTTTTGTCAGAATCTAGATAGCCCCATATTTTCAACCAGGATATCTACCACTTTTCAAATGGGTTGTCAAAAATGCTGCATTTATCCTCACATTTATCTCCCAAAACTGTCTGATGGTCACTGTTTCAAGAAATAGCCCTGGTATATGTACATAAGGAACCATCCTCACTCTGCTCCCTGTGGCTACAATTGTGGAGTATCATCAAGCTCTGGGACACTCCGACAGCCCAGAATCCCTATCCCTGCTGTCTTGTCTATTTTCTTGATCCTCTGGTGTGAGAGCTTTTAGTTTCTCCTCATCTTTTTCATTAGTGAAATCTACTGCATTTTGTCCACTAAGGTTTTGAGTTCTATCTGTGCACCTTCAAAGTGTGCTCTCCTATGACTTTGATTCCGCACTTTGTGCTTACTGCAGCATGATTATAGGATGGGCAGACAACATGATTTGTGAGAGATGGAGTAAGAAAGAAAAAGACAGAGGTGTAACATTCATTGAGCATTGACTAAATTGCTGCAACTATATAAGATTTGTCTTTTAATTCTTAAGATAACTTTGCAAGGAATACGATACTATTTTCCCATTTTACAGATGAGGAAACTGGTCCAAGTCTTTTATTTTTCTTTGTTTGTTTTTTTTTTTTTTAGTGTGTGTGTGTGTGTTTTGTGTGAGGAAACCAAGGAGGGTTCTAAGAAAAGGCAACAACTTAGCCTTTCAAGAGATAGTGCTTAAAAACCAGCTAACACTTTTGTGGTTAGATATGATCTACTTAACCTGACCCCCAACTTTACCCATCTCACCTTCATAACCTTTTGTCTTCCAGTTCTTTCCATCCTAGATTTACCCAGAAGCCCTGGCCATCCTGGTTTCCTTACACACTCAAGGGATCCCCTTTCTCAGAACATTGACACTTGCTGCTTCCCCTGCTTGGAATGCCTTTCATCCCAGTGCTGGCTCCCTCACCTTCTTAGGGTCTTTGCTCAAACATCTCAATATAACCCACTCAACTTAATTTGCAGCTCCCCATCACAGTCCTCCCTATACCCATCTTGACTCTTTTTCTCATTGCACTTAGCACCATGTGATAGACTTAAATGCTTTATCTATTTGCGTACTCTGTCTTCTCTGCTGAAATATAAATTCCAGAGTACAGAGCCTTTTTTTTATTGTTTACTCCCTGTACCTACACCATCTCCTGTCACACAGTAAATGGGCAATTAATACTTACCAGATGAAATGCAATAAATGAATAAAGTTTAGGAAAAGTTGAGTTAAACCAAGTTAGCTAGATTTTTAACTGCAGGAGAAAAAGCCATTGGTATTTCAGTGGGTATTTTTAGTCACCAAGAATAAGAATTCTAGAATGCACAATCTCCCAAACTTATGTGAATGCACAACCCTGTCTACAGGGAACAGATGCTTGTGCTTCAATGGAAATGGAATTATAAGAACAGGTTTTGACGAGAAGAAAAATGGGGAGGACACTAGAATCCAGTGTGTCTTAAAGAAAGTGAGAAAGAAAGAGCAGTCTTACTCATTCATTCATTTATTTGTTCAGAAAATATGTATCAAGTACGTCTGACAGGCCACAAATCCTTCCAGACGTAGGGCAAGGCAGAGACTGAAAACAGCTGGGGTCCCAGCTCTCACAAAGCTCACATCCTGCACTAACCTCTCTGCCTTTAATCATATAAAACCTGAGAGCAAGAATGTTCCAAGACTGTGTCACTGCTGTTTTAAGACTCTTCCTTCTGATTAGAAAAAAAGCAGAAATATAATTATCCTCTAGATGAATAAGCCACATGTAAATTTGTGAAGTAACACAAGGTATGGATTTCCCACCTTATCTGATTTCATCCTTTCGAGATATGAACCATAATCAATATCCTGGCATCCAAAATGTGTGACTGAGGAATCCCAGTTGACTGCCACCAACAGAACTTCACTCTTTTATCACACCTTCCTTGTGGCAAGGGAGCTGATCTTAATGCAGAAGGACGGGGCCGGCTTAAATACCAATTGATGGGAAGTTACTTTATCATTTCCAGTAGAATAAATAAATAAATAAATGGTTTTATCTTTTAAAAGGGTCCTGTCTTACTGATTAATAGAACAGGGCAACAACATATTATTTAATGAGTTATTGTGCCTAAAATCTCACTATGAAAATTACTTTTTATGGCAACAGGCAGATGTCACCCCTGAAACCAGCAGCTTGACAGATTGTTTCAATTATCTAATTTTCACGATGAATGAATCCTGTTTATAGGAAATCCATAGGTGGCAGCTGTGGTAAATGGTGGCTGTGACATGTTGGGAGCCAGTAGATTTACATTCCCTGTCAAATTTCAGGATTGTAGTTTGTGTAAATATTCACAGAATTAAAAGAAGAGCAGGAGAGAGAAAGGAACTCATAAAACTTCCCCTTTTTTCTTAGCTCCTGAGATGTGCCCTTTCTCTCCAAACTGCCCTCTCTGTCTAGTTCAGACACTGTTGCTTGGAAGCATGGACCAGTCTGTGGTGCATTACCTACCTGCATCTTCCTCCTCCCACTGTGCCCCTTACAGTGCTTCAGAGGTGTTATATGCATGACCAGCAATGCCTGCAAAAACTCCCTGGCTTTATAGAAAATGCTATTTCACAAAATAAGTTTCATTCCAAATGTATGGTGACATTATGTGTAAAGCTCTCTGCTAAACAAAAAATTCAATTACCCTACATTTGAATAATACCTCTCATTTTTGTCTTCTTCCAACATTTTTAGGCCAGCTGTCTAAGGCATTTCTAGGGAGGCGTAAGGGATAGCATTACTTTGCTGCCCCACCCAGATAGATGTCCTTGGTTTTAATTAAACCAAGAAGGAGGTAGGCCTTGTGATGGGTACATTCTCATCCTCTAATTCATCCTCCAAGTGTTTGTCCCTCACCAACATAGTCCTACTTCACCACTTTCCACCTCTCCTGTACCAGAGTAATATGGCTCTGGATTTATCTCCCTTTTTCCCATCCTAGTTTCCATCTCCTATTCCCACCAACCCCTACATATTCTGTGGGGTTTTTTTAGGAGGACAATATAAACCAGGATGTCTACCAAGAAACTTGACTTTCTCCAAAGCATGGATTTTTATGGTAAAATTATAGGCACCAAGAGCATTTTTGTGTTGTGCTAATGGTGGATTTTTTTTTAAACTACTAAGGGTAAGGCATGACCTTGGCACCAAAACAGTCACACTGTGTGCCAATATCCTCTCCAAACAAACATGGTTCTTTGTATGACTCTCAGTGCTGAAGAAAATTGACACCTACCCATCTTACACATTCACTTGAATTTCTGATGTCTTCAGAGTCTGATTACAGTGAAAAATTTCCATTCCCTGCACTGACCTCCCCCTAATAATCTCATCTCCTTTTCCATGCAGATTAAAAACAGAGAAGAGAAATAATCTGATTTAATTGCAATCTCTTTCTTGTTTTGGTGGTGTACACGTTAATGAAGAGGGACTTGGGCATTCAGGTATGCATCACTTTAATTACTTGTTTGACAAAGTGTAGTTTACAAAACCAAGCTCAGAAATTATTTTCTTTTTAACAAACTGGAAGGACACATTTTTTAAAAAAGGTTTTCCCAAGTCTCCTGGCTGATGCACACTATAGGCACCTTCAGAAAATATAGAGCCATATTTTTTACCCAAAGTCTCTGGTGACAGATGAGAGAAGCTATAATCATCAATGTTTTAAGTTCTAGATGGTGAGAGTTTGTGATCCGCCTCTTTTCAATCTTTGTTCAAAGACCATCCGTCTTCAGTTTAACAGTTTAAACACTAACGACTAAATGAGTAAACATTTATTTTGTAAATTGGGAAAGGGGAAGGCAGAAGCAGGCTGAACCTTTCACTAATATTTTGTTTACAGTGATAGAAAAATGCCATCAGATGAATTAGAGCCGGAGAGGCTTTTAAAACAGGCACATAACATTTATTGAGTGACTGAACATTGCTTTGTTTAAAAAAATGAAAAAGGTATTAAAATAGCATTTTTGCTCTATATCATTGCCCTTTACTTCATGAAGCATTAAAGTGATGATAAAATCGTTGCAACAAAGTCAGTATATTTGGTATTGCAAGTGTTAAATATACTGTAGTATTTGCAAGATACTTTGGGAATAAGTGTAGTCGGGCTCTTCCAGAAGGTCATCTTTAAGAGAGAAGTGTGGAGAGTCAAGGGTAGAACAATTCAAGTTTTCACAAAACCTGGAAGTAGAATCAAATTTTCTGACATCCCCATTCCTGTGTGGATTCCCCCCCACCCCCGCCACAAGCTATTCTCAGACACCAGCAGGATGTCCTGCAACTAAACTCAACTCTGATGCCATCTACCCAGGGATACCATCATATTCCACAGCTGAAGTGCTCAGTCCCACAAGGCTGCCCTGCATTTCTGATGCCATTAGCAAGCTCTGATTGTTACCTGTGCTCTGACAGACTGACCATAAATTAAACATTCTCATTACCCCCTCTTTGGGTTCCATTAATTTGCTAGAGAGGCTGACAACTCAAGAGAAGCATTTTACATACTCTCTAGATTACCAGTTTATTACAAATGATATTAAAGGATACAAATCAACCTGATGAACAGATACATAGAGCAAGTTCCTGAACAAAGAGCTTCTGTGCCCCTGGAGTTTGGGGTCTGGCACAGTAGTATTGGAAGCATTCTGGTTCCTGAAACTGGAAGGTCTTTGAAACCCTTCATTTACATTTTTCTGGAGGCTTCCTTGCATAGTTATGATTGAATAAATCATTGGCCAGTGGTGATTGATTCAACCTCCTGCCCCTATCCCAGGAAATTAAAGGGTGGAACTGCCAGTTGCAACCCTCTTTTCATAGTTGGTTCCCTAGCAACCAGCCTCCACCCTTAGGTGCTTTCCAAAAGTCACCTCATTAACATAAACCCAGTTGTGATGAGAAGGGGCTTATAATTAATAACAAGACACCCATTTAATCTGTATGGCTCTTAAGTATTTTCAGGAATTGACAAGAAATCAAATATTATAAAAGATACTACCATTGCTTGCTTTCTTCTTTTTCTACAAAATGAGTACAGAATATTACTTCTTTTCCAAATGATTTTTATTGTATTTTTCCATTGCCATTTAACCCCCTTATACCCTCTACCCCCTGCAATCACCACATTGTTCTACAGGACCATGAGTCCTTTTACCTTCTTGCTCTATCCCTGTACCCCTTAAACACACCCCCATAGCTGTCATCCTTCTCTCTGTCTATGAGTCTGTCTCTATTTTGCTTGTTACTTAAGTTTGTTTATTAGATTCCACATAAGAGTGAAATTATGTGGTATTTTTTTTCTGGCTGGCTTATTTCACTTAGCATAATGTTCCCGGGGTCTATCTATGCTGGTGCAAAGATTTAATTTTTTTCTTTTTTATGGCCAAGTAGTATTCCATTGTGAAAATGTCCCAAAATTGTTTCTCATCTATTGATGGGCACTTGGGCTGCTTCCGTATCTTGGTGATTGTAAATAATACTGCAATAAACATAGGGGTACTTATCTTTCATATTAGTGTTGGGCTTTCTTTGGATAAATTTCTAGAAGTGGGATTGTTGTGTCAAAGGCACATCTGCTTATAATCTTTTGAGGTATGAGCCAGAAGAAGCAAGTACATACAATGGGCTAAAGATAGTTTATTCAATAATGGTGTTGGGAAAATTGGACAGTTTTGTGCAGAAAAAAAAAAAAAAACTAGACCACCTTCTTAAACCACACACAAAGATAAATTCAAAGTGGATTCTTTGACTTAAATATTAGACCTGAAACCATAAAAATCCTAGAAGAAAACATAGGCAGTAAAACTTGGACATTGCTCATAGCAATATTTTTACTGATATGCCTCCTAAGGCAAGGGAGACAAAAGAAAAATGAATAAATGGGATTACATCAAACTAAAAAGTTTTTTCACAGTAAAGGAAACCATCAACAAAATAAAAAGACAACCCACAGAATGGGAGAACATATTTGACAATACACCTAAAAAGGGGTTAATACCCCAAAATTTATAAAGAACTTACAAAACTCAACACCAAAAACCCACAAATAATCCAATTAAAAAATGGGCAAAGAACCTGAATAGACACTTCTCCAAGGAGGACATACAGAAGGCCCATAGATATATGAAAAGATGCTCAACATCACTAATCACCAGAGAAATGCAAATTAAAACCACAATGATATATCACCTCATACCTGCCAGAATGGCCATCATTAATAAATCAACAAACAAGTGTTGGCAAGAATGTGGAGAAAGGGGACCCTTTTGTACTGTTGGTGGGAATATAGATTATTGCAACCACTATGGCAAGCAGTATGGAAATACTTCCCATTGCTCTTATCACTCAGAAAATTCCAAGGGTTTTGGAAGCTGCAAGCCAGGAACTGTGAACAAAGACCAATATATGTGAGAGATATATATTTCTTATTTCTCATATATAAATTATAGTATCACAAGGACTCTGTGAAAAAATTACTTCTTTTGACTTTCAGCAACAGTAGAGGTAAAAGGGATGTTCGATGAACATACAGTTGATACATCCATCATGCTTCTATTTATACTTTTATTCCCAAATGTATCATTTGCATTCCTACATTCCATGACTTTGAAGAATTCCAAAAGCCTGACTTCTTATACATTTCAAAAACCCTAATATTTTTATGCATATTTAATTCATAAATATTTCTACTTAGACTTCACACTTACATAAGGGAAGACAAGAAGTTGAGTGAGGCTTGGGCTGACTCTCATGGTGCTCTGTATAAAGAGTTACAGCGATTCCTCAGAAGTGCCTATCAAGACGCTGCCACTTGAAATATATAGGATTTTTTAAAAATTTTTTACTGTTGTTCAAGTACAGTTTTCTCCATTTCACCCCCACCACTTCTCCACACCCCAGTCACCCCCACCTCCTGCCCTCCATCCTACCTTCCTTTGGCTTTGTCTATGTGTCCTTTATACATGTTCCTGATTTGAAGGCTTCTATTTAAACAGGCTTTAAGTAAAAACTCAGACCACCAAATGCGGAAAAATCAGAAATTACATTTTGGGAAAGGGACTGGCTTGGATCAAGACAGAAAGCAGATGTGTGCAGACAGCATCCACCAAGGTCAGCAAGAGGGAGCCAGTCAGCAGAACCACCCCACAAGGCTGTCCAACCTAATCTAAGGGCTATAACCAGTCAGCTCATCCCATGGTTTTAAAACTAAGGGTAAGTAACATGACTCTGTATGAAAAGCCAGTTTTTTATTCAATAAATATTTATAGCACCTCTTATGTGTCAGGTACGCTAAGGACATAGTGCTGTATAAAACAGAGTTGGTTCTTGCTTATGTCCATAATCCAGTGGGAAGGCAGACTTTTCAAAAAAGCATCACACATATAAACTATAAACTAATCAACAACCTTAGTTTCAAGTGCTATGAAGGGAAAATACAAGAAACAGTTTGGAATCAGGGAAGAGTTTCTGAGGAGCCAACTTTAAACTGAGACATGGAGGATTAGTAGAGGCTGGACAAACAAGGGGTTAAGGCAGAGGTGAGACAAAACAAGCAAGTGCTGTGAAGAGGGGAAGAATGCCCTGGTTCCAGGGATCTGATAGAAGTCCCACATGGTCAGAGAACAGTAAGGGGGACAATAACGATGGACACGAGACGAGAGACCTGCAGGGCATTGCAGACCATGGTAGGATTTTGGATGTTATGCCAAGTGGAGTAGAAAGTGATTGAAATATTTCAATCAGGGAAGTAAATCACGTAGAAGGCGTTTGTTTAAAAAGCTCACCTTGGCTTCCTAAATTGGGCCAGGGAGGGAGTGGAGACAAAGACATTAGTCAGGAGGTTTATGCCATGGTTGTGTGAGAGCTGACAATGGCTTGGGCTGTCACAGAGCAGTGTAGTTAGACAGAAACTAGAGGAAATTCTTTTTGCTGTGACAGAAAAGTGAAGCCCACTGCCCACTTTCAGGACCCACTGGAGTGCCTATCTCAACTGCAGTTACCCAGTTTCATCTGATAGGCCCACTGATATCAGAGAAAAGAACTGAAGACCACCATAACAGTCACCTAGATTAGTAACCTTTAGAATGTTTTTTATAGCCAAGATTCACTTGAAAACTCTATTTTGCTAGGTTGAAAGATTGCTTATGGTGAGCAAAGTGAAAACATTGCATGCTGCTAATTCTTTTGGCAGGAGATTTCTGAAATACTAGAGCCAGACACATACTAGCACTGACCTAATCACAGGAAAAGTAGTATTTCTTCATTGAAAACCTGCAAGAAACTTGTCATTTATTATTAACATCACCATGGGCACTGACGGCTTGTGTATGAATGCTGGAGACACCTGCCTTTTCCCAGCCTGGCATGGTAACCTCACACTCCTTTACTCAGCCCAAGAGCATTTAGGAAGAAGTTTTTTTCAGCAGTTTGCCCTCTAGACTATATTGGCAAGCTAGTAAAAGTTTTGTGTGCAAACACCAAATCATTTCAAAAGGGATGTATGATTTGCTCTCAAAACAATTTAGAAAACCATGGGGATTTCTAGAAACAGCCTGAAAAGGAAATGAGAGCTCCTAAACAGGACTACAGGGCACATCCCATGTCATTTAAATATGAAACCCATGGTTGTCCTCTAGCCCTAAAGGTCCTGACTCATTACCTTGCTCTACCAACAGGAGCCCCAAAAGGCAGAAAACATTTAGGACCTTGACTTCTGTTCCAAGTTCTCTCTTTTCTATATTTTTAAATATATTTTATTGGTTATGCTATTATAGTTGTCCCATTTTTCCCCTTTGTTCTCCTCTGCCCTTTACCCCTCCACCATCACCCTCCTCCTTAGTTCAGGTCCATGGGTCATACAAATAAGTGCTTTGGCTTCTCCATTTCCTATACTATTCTTAACCTTCCCATCTATTTTGTACCTACCATTTATGCTACTTATTCTCTGAACCTTTCCCCCATTTTCCCCTGCCCCCCCCACTGATAACCCTCCATGTGATCTCTATTTCCTGTGAACCTGTTCCTGTTATAGTTGTTTGTTTAGTTCATTTTTGTTTTTGTTTTTGTTTAGGTTCAGTTGTTGGTAGTTGTGAGTTTATTGTCATTTTACTGTTTGTATTTTTGATCATCATCTTTTTCTTAGATAAGACTCCTTATCATTTCATATAATAAGGGCTTGCCTTTCACGACTTCAAACACTTCTTTTCAGCGCCTTCTTGCCTGCAAGGTTCATTTTGAGAAATCAGCTGATAGTCTAATGGAAACTCCTTTGTAAGTAACTGTTTCCTTTTCTCTTGCTGCTTTTAAGATTCTCTCCTTATCTTTAATATTGGGTAATGTAATTATAATGTGCCTTGGTGTGTGCTTCCTTGGGTCCAACTTCCATTGGACTCTCTGAGCTTCCTGGACTTCCTGGAAGTCTATTCCCTTGGCCTGATTGAGGAAGTTCTCCATTATATTTTCAGATAAGTTTTCAGTTTCTTGCTCTTCCTCTTCTCCTGCTGGCACCCCTATGATTTGGATGTTGGAACATTTCAAGTTGTCCCGGAGGTTCCTAAGCCTCTCCTTAATTTTTTGAATTCTTGTTTCTTCATTCTGTTCTGGTTGAATGTTTCTTTCTTCTTTCTGCTCCGAACCGTTGATTTGAGTCCCAGTTTCCTTCCCTTCATTGTTGGTTCCCCGTACATTTTTCTTTATTTCACTTTTCATAGCCTTCACTTTTTCCTCTATTTTGCAACCACACTCAACTATTT
>PVKU01007859.1:71429-81541 GCA_004027475.1 Anoura caudifer
AGTCCTGTCCACCCTGACTGCCCATCTCTGTTCCTCCTACCGGTCTGGATGAATGTTTCTTCTTTAACTCTTTGGTGGTTGGACTTCCATACAGTTCAATTTTCTGGCAGTTCTGGTTATTTTTTGTTTTGAAACTTATTGTTGTGTTTCTTTTGGTTGTGTGAGGAGGCAAAGTGTTTGTCCCCAGTTCTTGACCAGACACAGAATTGTGTATACTCAGATCACATTAGGTATTTTGGCTGAATGCTGAGAGCCTGGCAAAGCAGAATTGGAGTGGGAAAGAAGGTGGGCAGAGCAACATACTCCAGATTTTTTAGATGGTAGACTACAGGGTACACATCTGGGAAAGTAGGGACACAACACTCTTGTCATCTTGCCAGCCATTCTTGCCAACAGCTTTGTTTAGTCAGCTCCCATGTCCAGTCTGCTAAGTCTTACATCAGCCACAGGGAATATTTATTTCTATAAAATGGGGTAAGAGGAACTTCCTTTATTGATTCCCTGTATTGGCTGAATAACATTCATTCATTCATTCATTATCAATTCATAAATATTTGAATGCCAGACATTGGGCTTTTTAGACTAGTTACTAAATCTCTCTGAGGACCAGAGGTCTTATTTTTATAGGGAGGTTCATGGTCCAATTACAAAGTGATTTTGACAATTAAAAGAATAACTTTTTAAAAAAATAAAAGGCACAGTGTCTGGCAGTTAGAAGCTGCTCCATTTTTTCTTGCCTTGAACCTTCATCTGCCACCCCTTTAGTGTAATCTTTCCTGTTGTGGAATTGCACCCATCTCAAAAAACCAGGAAACCAGGAAACCCTTGCAGTTATTTGTAATTTCTGAAGGACATGGAATTCAACTGGCCTCATAACACATCTCCTCAATGGTAGGGTGCATTTATTTCCCCTTCTCTCTAATGAGGCCATGATGATTTCTAGGCACAGTCTTTGGGAGGTCAGGCAAATCTTGTCTTCACCATGTGGGCCCCCAAATTTTCTGTGCTGTCAGAGGAAAGAGCTGCTTTGCCTGACTTTTTATGATGGAACAGAGTCTGTTGTTATTTGAAAATGCACCACAACATATCAAGCAAGGCTCACCACACAGCAACTGAAAAAAAAATATCAGAGAACATTACTGGCAAGGAAACAGTATAGTTAATTTCATGAAAACTTTGTTGCAATAGAGGCATGAAATTAATTGTGCAACAGTGTTATGACATAACCTCCAATATCAAATAATCACAGAAAAAACGAAAATGAAACAAACTGATTGTTGTACATGTAGAGAATTCATGACTGACAGTTGATAACAAGCTGTAAGATTCCAGCTTGCAAATGCTGGCTGGAGTTGTCTCACATACTTAGGAAGACAAAACTTGCATCTTGTTAATGTTAATGCTAAAAGTCATATCCTGTTTGAATACATTTGATGAGGACATTAGTGAAGTAGGAAGAAAAAAAACCTAAAAGCATAAACTAGCAAAATAAGAATGGGGTTAGTTTTGCTAGCCTCAGTTGCAAAATTTCCATAGCCTATATTTTCCCAAATGGAGAGCCGGATAAGTCTATTCTTTATCTTATTTCACTACAGAGACCATTGAGAAAAATTCTACCCTAGGAGGGACTGCGTGTTACAGAGAGAGGAGCCTGAGAAGGAGTGACCAAAACTAAAGAGTAACTACCATTTATTGAGCACCTACTCTCTGCCAGGCCCTATGTCAGGCACTTCATATATACTACATACATCCTTTGAGCCAGCTGTGTGAATGAATTTGAGGGGCAGCAATGTGAACCAGCAGGAGAAATTTCCAAAGGGTCAGAAACCTTTTGTTCCAACCCTACACATGTGAAAAATGGCTGCATGGTACCAGATGAGCCATGTCAGTCTTCCTGTGCCTGTTACCCTGTCTGGATGGCCATCCTTGTTGGACCTACCTCAGATGGACCAAATAAGAGGACAGATACAAACAAATGCAACACAAATGCCAAGACTTTTTTCCTATTGTTTTTTTTTTCTTATTTTGCTTTTGGAATTCTTTGTACTTAAAATACTGATCCCAGAGTAAGTGAACTCTCAAAGGCCCCAAGCCTATTGTACAGGTTTTTGCAGGGACTGGAGGATAAGTTTCTCCTGCTTTGATGACTGATGTGATCTCGCAGAGCTCCTCATCATTTATATCTTGCTCTAATTATGATACACCTGAAATGAAGGGGTGTTGAGAAAGTGGTTTTGTTATTTTTTCTGTGAATCTTGGAGTCCCTCTAGATATTTAAAAAGATTGAATTTGAGAAATAAAACACTCATTTATTTCTCAAACTCCAGAAACACCCAAGTACTATCATGTCTTTACATTTCAGAAACTGACAGTAGCTAAACCATCTTGCTTCTGCATTTTCCCTCTTCAATGATACTCATGTCCACTTTCCCCTCTTGCTTCAAGCACTCCATAGGAACATCTGTTTGAACCCCTATGTGCATTCATCAACTAGAGGTGAGAGAGAGGAGCCTATTTGGGTAATTCAGAGAATATGACATAAAAGTCATATGTCCACCTTGTCAAAGAATCTGAGCCTTTTTTGATTTCTAATGGACCTTACCAATTACCTAATTTGACACTCTGCATATGTAGATGAAGAAATTTGGTCCAAAAAGTCCGAAAAATTCTACTGATATCTGGACCTGGAAAATGGATCACCTGTTTTATTTTCCTTTCAAATTTAGGAGTCCTCCTGAGTGACAAGGAGCATGGCAGGGAAGTGCCTGACTATGAGCTGCTGAGAGAACTGGTGGACACACTAAAATACCTAGTGTTAAAAATCCAGAGACCAGGATACCCAGATTTTGTCATGTATAATGAGCACTTTTTGCCCAAAATTTTGGGGGGGAAATAAGGATGCATATTATACATGGGTATAAAGATTACATACCATGGGTATAATAATGGGTATAATGAGCACAAAGACATGGTGTGCATTATACATGGCAAATATAGGAAATGATGCTTTCCATGTTCTCTAGACTCCATGACAAGCAGAAAATAAAATGCACATGGCCATAATGACACAGGTACATATTTAAGCTAACATAACCAAAGATGTGTGATCTACAATACAGGGAATCAGAAATAATTAAGAAACTAGGTCCCAGTGTACCAACAGTTGCCAAGAAATGCTACTGTTTAGACTATTATGGGGATAGGCCTTGTGGCAAGACCTGTGGGAGTTAGGCCACAAGAAACACATCGCTGTATATCATGTGGCTGGGCATGCACCATTTGCTTCTCCTGGGAATGATGAGGCTGATATGCTAGCCAAGGTGTCATGGTGGAAATGGTGCCCACCAGCCCATTGGGAAGAGAAGTAGCCCAGTGGCTATATCAGTACCTCTTACATGTTGGACAAAAGGCCATGTGATCCATTATAAAAACTTGGGGATTACCTGTCCCTTTAGCAGAGGTACAGGAAGCCTGTGAGACCTGTGTTGTCTGCATTCCCGGAGGCCTGTGGGAACTACTGGGCAGGCAGCAGAGGGACAAGTACTGTTGACCCAGTGGCAGGTTGATGTCATTGGGCCCCTGCCTAGTTCAGAGGGGTATAAGTGTGCAATCGCATGTGTGGACACAGCTATACTGGACTTTTAGCGGCTTACCCCACGCATGTCACCTGGATCACAAAGTGGTAATCACTGCATTGGAGTGGTTTGCATTGCCTGTGGGCAACCCTTGATGATTGAAAGTGATCAGAGAATGCATTTTACTGGGGCCCTGGTGCAACAGTGAGCTCCAGACCTGCAAATTGACTGGAAGTTCCATGTAGCCTATCATCCCCAAGCTGCTGGAATGATTAAAGGATACGATGGTCTCTTAAAGCAGGGCCTGCGAGCTGCAGCTGCCATCCCTACACTGGGAGGTTGGACAAAACACTTGGGAACTGTCCTCCATATTCTAAGTGAGAGGAGTTGGAGGTGGGGCCCAGCTCCAGTGGAAACGCTGCTCCACAGGACTGCTGCTCCAATTCAGCTGCAAGTACAGACTAAGGATGCTCTGCGGAAATCAGGCTGGGACAACAGGGGAATATTCTCTTCCCTTCCTCTCAAGGCATGGAGCAAAGGCAAACAGCCACTTGGATGTGGCTGTGGGAAATAAAAGCCCCCTGCATGGGTCGGGTGGTTCTTGTTGCCCCTTGGGGACAAGAGGTGGAGAGAAACTTGCAAACAGTGCCCTGGGTGATTGGGGCATGATCCCCAGTCTTTCATTTTTTTAAGATTGTATTTATTTATTTTTACACAAAGGAGAAGGGAGGGAAAAAGAGAGGGAGAGAAACATCAATGTGTGATTGCCTCTCAGGCGCCCCCAACTGGACACTTGGCCTGGAACCCAGGCATGTGCCCTGACTGGGAATTGAACCAGCAACCCTTTGGTTCATGGGCCAACACTTAACCTACTGAGACACACCAACCAACGCTTGGCCCCCAGTCTTAATGACATAGGGCCAGTAGACCACAAAATGCTTCTTTGTGGCACCTTTGTGATATCCCTATGGCCCATAATGAGTTCTCCACTATTATTACAAGTAGATGCTTGAGGCACAAAAGGTATGGTATTGGTGCCCAGGAAGGCCCCCTCTACTGGCCATCGTCTTATCAGCTGACCAGAATCTTACTTGTATATTGCCTGAGGGTCATGATTTGCCATTGTTGGTGCCTATAACTGCTTTGTCTTTTTACCCTTAGAGTAAAAAGTACACCTTAGTGGACTGGGTTCATACCTATGCCTCAGTG
Organism: Anoura caudifer; assembly: GCA_004027475.1. Classification (NCBI taxonomy): domain Eukaryota; kingdom Metazoa; phylum Chordata; class Mammalia; order Chiroptera; family Phyllostomidae; genus Anoura; species Anoura caudifer. The sequence goes on from PVKU01007859.1 coordinate 76,214, forward strand.
ACTAACCAGTCAGCATGCTCGGTCTGCACTGAAATCCCTTTGAGCCCTTCTGCTGGTCTCCCATGGTGCATCTCTCCAGCTTCTATCTTAAATTGGACTTGGTTATAACATCAGTGGAACAGTGCACATCCCTTGTGGAATGTGACCTGGACTGACACATACACTGAGGCAAAGCAGTGGTGTGACCAGTCCAGACTATTGGTTGGCCAATCCGTATAGGATGGCTCGGAATGGCTCACAGCTAAGGCAATGGAGCTGGCTGGACAACCTCCCCTTTGCATGGAAAACGGAAGGACAGGACCAAGTGGGCTGAACTCCAATAGGTCTGTGTCAGACTCAGACTTTAAAGCATGCCTGGGAGGTGCAGACTGATGCATGGACTATGGTTCTGACTGGAGCCCTCTGGGTGTGTGAATCACATGGGTGGCCTTACATGCCCAGAAACTAGACCAGCCATTTACCTGGGGATGGCCTTATTTGCCTTCTGGAGTTCAGAAAACTCTTGCAGTCCAGGCAACCAATTAAGAAGCATTTAAAGCATGACACTGGGTAAAGTGCACTCCCTGGTCGTATGACCCATTAGCTATTTTTTTCTCCTCAAGCTGCTTCCATAGCCACTGAGACTCAGATAACTGCTTGAGTCTTGCACACTGCTCCTGCACTGAATACAACACAATTCCTTAAGCCTCTTAAATGAGGAAGTGTATCTTTGAGAAAAGTAGTCTTGCAAAATCATATGACCTTAGGTTAGATATGCTCACTGCATCCCAAGGTGGGGTGTGCACACTAGTAGGGGCTGAATGCTGTGTATATATACCAGGTGTCCATCACAATGTTAGCCAAGCTTTACGGGCATTAGCTTCTGAGACCTGTTCTATCAAACACCTGACATGCGGTCCCCTATCGGAATGGTGGGCCTCCCTAACTACTGAATGAGGATGGGTCCTTGCTATCTTGGGTGGAAGTATTTGTGTTTTGGTTGCTTGTTGCTAGGGTCTATACTGCTGTTGTGGTATTAGGGTGCAGGGCTCTACCCTCCTCGCCAATGGACCTTCGCAGAAGACACCCTCAGGTAGATTGTACAGTGAAGAACCCTGAAAGGGTAGATAATAGTATAAATGGAATCAGTCAGGCTCCCTCACCCAGATGCCTGGAAAACTAAGACAAGCAGTGTTCCCATAGTTTTGAGACTGGGTCCGAGAAACTATATTCCCTAACTGAATTCCCAGTGTCCTCATAACCTTGAGTGGACCCGCATGCACAGTCACGCTGTGTTATACAATGTTTTGGCACCATGCCGGCATTGTACATTTAGTATGTAAGGGTCTTGGGGTTTCCCACTCTGCCACACATGGCTTGTGGTGGTTGTGGATCGCCCCACCCAGGAATAAAGGCACATCAGGCCTTCCACAGAACTGCGAATTTCCTTCCATCTGCCCAAATCCCAAGTGAAGCTCCTGGGCCTTGAGAGGCTGAAAGACAGGTGGTATCTAATTTTTAGTGATACAATTCAATTATCATTGAGACTGAGTCTTTTAAGTAAAAGCTCAATTTGGGGACTCTGTGTATCTCAGAATTTTACAAGGAACCATAGAAAACAAAATACATGACATATTCCATAAGGGAGTATTATCCAGACTACACAGAGAACTCCTAAAACAAAAAAAAAATAAAAATAAATAAACACTCTGACTCAAAAACGGGCAAAGGACTTGAATAGACATTTCTCCCAAGAGATACAGATGGACATTAAGCCCCTGAAAGAATGTTCAACATCATAATCATTAGGGAAATGGAGTCAAAACTACAGCAAGACCCCAGTTCATACCCTTTAACATGACTATTATTATTTTTTAAAGTAAGTGCTGGAGAGCATGTGGAGAAATTGGAACAATTATGCCCTTCTGATGGGAATGCGAAATGGTATAGACACTAACAGAGACAGTACGGAAGTTCCTCAAAGAATTAAGGAGAGAATTACCTCATGACCCAGCAAGTCCACTTCCTGAACTGAAAAGAATTGAAAGTGGAGACATGACACATGTTCACAACAGCCAACAGCTGGGAACAACTGAGTGTCCTTCTACAGATGGATGGATAAACAACATGGAATTTATACATATACACAGTAAAATATTACCCAGCCCTAAAAAGGAAGGAAACTGACACATGTTATAATGTGAATGAATCTGAAAAACATTATGCTAAGTGAAGAAAGCCAGTAAGAAAAAGACAAAGGCTGTATGGCTGACCACAGATACATGAGAGACCTAGAGTAGTCGGAGACAAGGAGTAGAGTGCCGGCTGCCAGGAGCTGGCGGTGGGGTAGGGCGTTCATACCCAGTGAGCACAGAGTTTCAGGTTTGCAAGATGAAGTTCTGTAGATGGGTGGTAGTGACACAACAATGAGACACATGATGGCACAACAATGAGAATATATTGAATGTCATCAAACCATATATCCGGTCAAAATGGTAAATTTTACTACAATTTTAAAACTAAATAATAACCCATGATAATTAGAGTGACAGTATAATGCATTGTCCAAACTGGGACACTTTAGGGGAATAAATGTGATGATGCTGAGTAGCCCAGGTGCCCCCAAACCTTCTGCTCCTACCTCAGAGAAAACATCCCCTGGCCTCAGTAGAAAACTTAGTCTGGTGAATGTTCAGCAGAGTAACTATGGAAGAAATCTCACCATTAACAGGACCAAGAAATAATGATCTCTGCTCCAAAACCTCAAACTTTCAAAATTTGGCCAGTGGACTTTTGACATAAAATTTTGGGTACGTTACAAATTTAGTTTTATCCCAGAAGTCCATTCTACTCTGAAACACTCACCTTTGGTTTCCCAGCTCAGCCGCCCATACGTGCCTGTGGGACACACATTTGCTCCCCCGCCTCATCCTCCTCCATTTCAATGGCATCCTTCTTTTAAGGAAGGTCCCTCCAAAACACCCCCTCATCTGTTCAGCCTCTCCTGATGCACCAGGTAGAATTCTCCACTTACAAAGTTTAGTGGCACTTTACATGGTATCAGGCTAAGATGAGAGAAAACTTAGATTATTGAATGAATGCTATCGACTTCTATTCAGCTGCAAAGCCTGAAAACTAACCATAATTAAAATCATCCACCAGCATTAGAGGTAAGGAAAATTACCTTGGATCTCCCCACATAAGCTCCCTGGTTGGTGCCTTGGTTTTTCTGGGCATTTGGGAAAAGCTTGAAGCCAAGGGATGGAGAAAGAACCTGATTTGATTCTTGGGCATTGTAGAAACTGGTGTTCCTCTGAATGTCTTTCATGTGCAGGGAGTGGTCATTCTCACCCCACTGGTCTCAGGCTCTGACACTGGGGTCCCCAGCCCCAAGGTTTGGTCTCTGTGCTGCTAAGACCCTAAACAAGTGCTGGATGGAAGTTTTCCCTGGTGGGGCTGGTCTGGGAAGGGTGATTCCCCCACTAATGTGGTTTTCTCAGGAGGCCTGGAATCCAGGCCTGGGCCAGGTCACCCTCACCACACAAACAAAACTGAGGTGATTTAAAAAGTCCTAAAGGTTGGCTATCTCAAGTATTTCACATCCTTACCCCAAGTTAATATCAGCTCTGTTTTTCTCTACTCCCAAGTACATTGTGAGAGGGCCATATGCTGGATAAGTCAGTTTCTTTTAGTTTTTTTTTGTGTATTTCTTTACTCATGCATTTGTTTTGTAAACATTCAGCTCCCCTCATGCTTAGTGCACACAAGGATTCCTCTCCTAGAGGTGTGAGTCTCTGGATTGCCAATTTAGCTACAAAGATAGCACAAGCTCACCTGGTTTACAGGAGAATGGAAGCTTTAGGTGGCCTCATGAGACCAAAGGCAACATCAGAGCAGATGATGGGACATCTCAGGCTTGTGACCAAAAGGGTATACTTTGCCCACTTCCAACACACTAGGGTGATTATAATCAAACACACAGAAAATAAGTGTTGGAGAATTCAGGGGCTTATTGGTGGTCTGGCTGGAGGCTATGTGGCAAGGAGACAATTTTTATGATGATTCCTCTTGGCTTCCATGTAAAGGATTAGAAGTGGTGACTCTTAACTCCAGACTGAGCTGGATTTCCTTTATCAAAAAATGTTACTCTAGTCATCCTTTGATCTTGCTAGTCTGCTAAGTTTATTGATACATTTTAAAACATGTCAACAAATTAAACACAAATTTAACAAAGTTTAAATTGGTTTCCTTGAATAAGATGGCCCTCATTTTAGTTTGGACCTTATGACTTAACATTACATAAAAATGTAGTATATAATATTTAGCAACTACCTGCTTTGTGGATTCTGGGTAAAAATGGAAGCCATTGAAAAAGTCTTGCCCTGGCTCATTCAGAAAGAACAATCACATTAACAGGCCTCATCTAGAACAACAATAATGCTAATTTCTCAAAATCTATACACTATGAAGCACAGATGCAGTTGGATCACCAAAAAGACTACAGAAAAATGTACCAAGGAGAGCTACGTGTGTGAATACCCTAAAATTTGGTTTGCCATCCTCATGCTGATGGTCAGGTGTGTCATGTAAAAGCTCAGGCCAAGCCTCTGACCTGCCACTTGAGGAAGTGAAGCTGTCAGGATGGGCTTCAGACAGAATCAATTTTCTTTACAAAAGACCACTTAACAGTTTATTCATTATAAAACACATTAAGGACAACAATCAAAATTATCTTTCTGTAACCAGGTTACAAAAAATGATCCAGCCAGCCCCACATACCCTGGCCTTCTTCCCAGGCTTCTGTGAAATGGTTTTAACAACTATTTTCTATTACTTGGAAGAAAAATTAGGGGAGGCTGACTGCCGCTGAGAGCCTGGAGTGAGGAGGAGAGTTGGTGGAGATTTCTGGCCCTCTTTAGGCTCCATTCTACCAGCTCTGGGCACTACGAAAGTCTCTGGGACCCCTTAGCAGCAGGGGTCTAGGGGACTCTGGGCCCTCACACCACTACCCTCCCTCCTTGGCCCTGGGGCACCCTGGGCCTCTCTCTGAGGTCTCATGACCTTGCCACCCTTTCATTTCCCTCAGGGAATTGTAGGACATCCTTCAGGGTGGGAAGAAATAAAGCCTCCAAGTCCAATCACGTGTTCATGGAATGTTGACTCCAGCTGCACCTCTTCCAGGTCCAGGTTAAACAACAACTTCTATTGTTGGTAGAACAGCCGGGTCTTTTTCAAGAGCTCATAAAACATTTCCCCCAAGTAGCACTTGCGAAGAAAAGTTGGCTACAACATGACTCCCACCTCCCCGCTTGGAGGTCAGATGCATCTCTTGAGAGGGCAAGTTTGTGA